>CM029016.1:95160943-95342862 GCA_016801055.1 Panax notoginseng
CAGAGTTCAAAGGTTCCAGGAACCCAATCGAGGCTCAAACGTGGGTCATGGAAATGGAGAAAGTATTCGATGTTGCTAGGGTTAGAGAAGACCAGAAGACCGCTTTTGCAACGTTTATGCTGAAGTCTGAGGCTAGCTATTGGTGGCAAGCAAACAAAGTGCGAGGAGGTGAAGGTGTAATTATGTGGGAGAGATTTAAAAAAATATTTTTCAAAATGTACTTCCCAACTAGTTTGCAGAATCAGATGGAAATTCAATTTCTGGAACTGAAGCAAGGAAACATGAGCGTACCTGAATACGCAGCTAAATTCGATGAGTTGGCAAGGTTTGCCCCGTACCAAGTACACACTGACGAAAGAAAGGCCAGAAGATTTGAACAAGGACTAAAGCCTTGGGTTTACAGTAAGGTGTCAATGTTTCAGATAAACACATTTGCCGGAGTACTGGAAAAGGCCATCTTCGCTGAAGGTGGGAGCGATGCGGTGACCAAGTACAATCAAGAGCAGAAGAAGAAGAAGAGTGAAGGTGAAGGAAATAACAAGACTGGTGGGAGTAACACTGGGAGTAGTCATAATCAGAAGAGGAAGTGGACGGATAACTCGTCAGCTGGAAGTCAACAAGGAGGGCAGAAGAAGAAAATTGAAGCGTGCTCAAACTGTGGAAAAGCTCATCTGGGAGTTTGCATGAAAGGGAAGCGAGTGTGCTACAATTGTGGTCAGGAAGGCCACATAGCACCAAACTGTCCAAACCCAAAGAAGGGTGCTTGTTTTAACTGTGGTTCTAAGGATCATCTAGCAAGAGATTGCCCTAAGAAGGGATTAGGAGGAGCAGCACCAGGTGGTAACCGTGGAAATAACAGTGGAAATGCCTTAACCATCACCGGACCAGCCGCAACAAACCGACCGACCGCCAGAACTTTCAATATGACAGTGCAGGACGCAATCCAGTCTCGTGAAGTGGTGTCAGGTATTATTTCGATCAATGAAATTAATGCTTATGTTTTATTTGATTCGGGTGCTACTTATTCCTTTATAACCGAAGACTTTGTTAATAGTTTAGATTTGCTTATGGATGAGTTGGAATATCCCCTGAATATAGAAATTGCGAATAGAGAGATAATTCCTGTTAAGTACGTGTTTAAGAACTGTAGGGTGGATATTAAGGGTAATATCATGAACGTAGATCTTATCCCTATTCGGCTTGGGGAATTTGACGTTATTTTGGGTATGGGTTAGTTATCCAATTGTGGGGCGGTAATTGACTGCCAGAAGAAGCGTATTAACCTTATGACTCCATCAAAGGTTGTGTTTTATGGTAGCAAGTCGCCTAGACAAGCGAGTTGTCTGACGATGATGCAGGCCAGGAGGTTGTTAAGACAAGGCTGCGTAGGATACTTAGCTTACATAGTTGACAGTCGAAAAGAGAATTCGAAGGTAGAAGAAATACTGATTGTGAGGGACTTTGTCGATGTATTTCCAGACGATTTGCCAAGACTTCCACCAGATAGAGAAGTAGATTTCGTGATCGATTTGGCGCCCGGAACTGCTCCAATATTGAAGGCACCATACCGAATGGCACCAGTAGAGATGAAAGAACTGATGGTCCAACTACAAGAATTGCTGGACAAAAAGTACATTCAACCGAGCGTATCGCCGTGGGGAGCGCCGGTATTGTTTGTGAAAAAGAAGGACGGATCGATGCGGCTCTGCATTGACTACAAAGAACTGAACAAGGTCACGATTAAGAATAGATATCCATTACCAAGAATCGACGATCTGTTTGATCAATTAAAGGGAGCAAGATACTTTTCCAAGATAGACCTGAGGAGTTGTTATCATCAACTGAAGGTGAGACCAGAGGATGTACCGAAGACAGCGGTCATGACACGATATGGTCACTACGAATTTTTAGTAATGTCGTTTGGTCTAACGAATGCTCCTGCAGCATTTATGGGATTAATGAATGGTGTGTTCAAGCCATTTTTGGACAAATTCATGGTGGTATTTATAGACGACATTCTGGTATATTCCAAAACCAAAGAAGAACACGAAGAACATTTGAGGTTAACGTTGGAAGTATTGAGAAGGGAGAAGTTGTATGCTAAATTTTTGAAATGCGAATTCTGGATCGAGCGAGTACAATTTCTTGGTCACGTGATCGATAAAAACGGAATTTCGGTAGATCCATCCAAAGTAGAAGCCGTGATTAACTGGGAACAGCTGAGAAAGCCGTCAGAAGTAAGAAGTTTTCTTGGATTGGCGGGATATTATAGAAGATTCATTCAAGATTTTTCTAAGATCGCAACTCTGTTACCGAATTTAACTCGAAAAGCTGTGAAATTTGTTTGGACGGAGAAGTGTGAGGAGAGCTTTCAAGAATTAAGGAAGAGGTTGAGTACGGCACCTGTGTTATCTCTTCCGGATGATACATGTAATTTTGTTGTTTCTAGTGATGCGTCGCATAAAGGACTTGGCTGTGTGCTAATTCAAAACGGTAAAGTCATCGCATATGCATCACGACTGTGACGCCCCCAAAATTAGGTATACATCACCCATCTTGGGTTGTCAGATACATAGTACAGAATACAAATACAACTTACTAATACAACTGTCGCGTACAATACGACAAAACATAAACTGTGAGTTTGAATACAAATATTATCTTCTAGAGAGTATTCATACTCAAAAGGAGTCCTCATTACATTTATTAACACACCATTACATAGAATAGTGAGGACTACTAACTAATACTATCATTCGGACCATCACTCCGTTTCCCGACTTGCCCCAGCTACGTTCTCATTTCCTGAAGAGAACAGTGAAAGAAAGGGTGAGCTCAACTAGCCCAGTAAGAAATATTATGACTAAGATAATACAGAATAAATTATCATTAGCCTTCAACAATGTTAAACTGATAAAATACAATAGACATCAAGTTTAACTGTAGCGGAACAAGCAATCCATTAAGAGAGTCAAGTAGAAAATAAACTCTACTATCTTTTATGATTTAAAAGATTTTTCAACACTGTGATCGCTGGGACTCAGCTTAATAAAATAATCCACATCATCGAATCACCCCTGCACTACGGCCAAGGATATTCGTATATTCATTAATGGTCATGATCATGCCAACAACTGTCCATCAATGCACTACGGGCCAATGAGGACTTTTACCACATAATTTGTAACATTACGGTCATGATTACACCGAATAATCCCTGGTCATAATCATACCAAGTCCATCTATGCACTACAGGCCACAGATGACTTTCAACAGAATATAAACATGAGGATGATGACAATGATATAAGAATTCAATAAAACAAGTTCAAGAATTAATTTATCCAAGAATTAACAACGTCCAAATTGTCAACATGATACTGCTTTGTGGAGTAAAATTCAAGAATGCTTAGAAGAATATTTTCATGAAAAGATACTGGATGAAATGCAATTATCAAGGATATTCCACAAATTTCATGGAGTATAGAAGTCCAAACTTAACCAACTGAGTACAATCAAGAATGGAATAACGAAAGAAATCATCATGCATGCGATAGACCGCACAGACAGGTTATTCTTAACAGAATAATAATAATGGAACCAGGTCCGGCGTAACCGCACAGACAGGATATTCCGACAGAATAATAAATAATGGAACCAGGTTCGGCGTAAACGCACAGATAGGATATTCCGACAGAATAATAAAGAACAGTATAATAAATAATGGAACCAGGTCCGGTGTAAAACACACAGACAGGATATTCCAACAGAATAATAAAAGAATATCACCAAGTATAGGGTAGACTGCGTATACTGGTTATTCCAACAGCATAATAAAGAAGGGAATAACAGAAGTTCTCTTCATGAATATAAAAGAAATAATATTCCCTACCTTAAAAGAACTGGATATTGGAAAAGTGAAGTAGCAGAATACTTTTATTCTCTCTCTTTTATTCTCTCTATACTTTCTCTCTCTATAGCTTGAATGAATTCGTGAAAAATAATGAAATGAAGCCGTAGGCCTCTATTTATAGAAAAACTGAAGGTGGCTCTTGGTCTTAACGAAGGGTAAAATGACTCTTGGTCTTAACGAAGGGTCAAATGACTCTTGGTAATATTGAAGGGACAACTACCATTGACGAAAGTAATTACTATTGACCAAGGTAAATACTATTGACGAAGGTAATTACTATTGACCAAGGTAAATACTATTGACCAAGGTAAATACTATTGACGACGGTAATTACTATTGACGACGGTAATTACTATTGACGACGATAATTACTGTTGACGACGGTAATTACTATTGACGAAGAGACTCTTAGATGATGACATATGGCCCCCCATAAAAATAACCAAACTTACCACAATGTCTCAATTATTGATTTAATAATATAACATATTATACAGATGATACTATGACAATAATTTAAGAGATATGAACTGTAACAATAATTGAGTATAGCTGAGTGACTTCTCACGTAAGCATCAATAATCAATACCGTGTATTACTATGCAACCACGCGTATTACTGTACTTTTACTACCGGGTAGTTCAACAGTTTTAACGATTTTAACGGTAACACCTCAGCCATTATTTTTATAGAAAGATAATTTTGTCGTTTTCTAACTACGACTATACTTCTGTTGTGGGGTCCACTAATGATTGTGCCGTCGTACGAATATTCCCCGACAAAAAGAATATTCCCCGACCAAACGAATATTTTAAAACAACTTGCTTACTTTGCAAAATTTATAAATATTACCCACAACTATAACATTATATCAAATTAACTCCATAATATTCAAAAATGATATTTATAGAAAATTCATCTTTATTTATAAAAGTTGGGGTCTTACAACCTCCCCTTCTTATGAAATTTCGCCCTCTAAATTAGGGTACATACCTGGTATGTCGAAGAGGTAAGGATACCTTAATTTCATTTCAGATTCTAACTCCCAGGCCATTTCCTCAACATCGTGGTTTCTCCACAAAACTTTGACTTGAGGTATAACCTTGGAGCGTAGAATATGTTCCGTCTTATCCAAGATTTGAACAGGAACTTCTTCATACGTCAAATCCTCCGCTATTTCATCCGGTTCTAACTCAATAATGTGGTTCGGATCTTCCACATATTTGCGTAACATGGATATGTGAAAAACGTTATGAACACGAGACATACTTGGCGGTAAAGCGAGTCTATAAGCCACAGTTCCTACTCGATCGAGGATTAAAAATGGACCGATGAATCGAGGATTGAGCTTTCCTCTTTTTCCAAATCTCGTAACTCCTTTCCATGGAGCAACACGTAAGAACACATGATCTCCTATATCAAATTCCACGTCCTTTCGATGAAGATCAACATAACTCTTTTGTCGATCTTGTGAGGTTTTTATACGTTGTCGGATCGTTTGAATCTTTTTTGTAGTCATACGTACCAACTCCGGTCCCAACAACGTTGCTTCACTCACCTCATCCCAAGATATTGGAGAACGACATTTTCTTCCATACAATGCTTCGAATGGAGCCATGCCAATACTTGCTTGATAATTGTTGTTGTAGGAAAACTCCACCAATGGTAAGAACTTGTCCCAACTTCCCTTGAAGTCAAAGACACAGAGTCTTAATAAATCTTCTAGAGTTTGAATAGTCCTCTCTGATTGTCCGTCCGTCTGAGGAGGATATGCCGAACTAAATCGTAAATCTGTGCCCATAGCTTTTTGTAAACTAACCCAAAATCGTGAAGTGAATCTTGGGTCTCGGTCAGAAACTATGGATACTGGCATACCATGCAGTCTTACAATCTCGTTTATGTACATACGAGCAAGACGTTCAAGTGTATAAGTTTCTCGTATCGGTAAGAAATGAGCAGACTTGGTCAATCTATCAACAATGACCCAAATCGCATCTATACCTTGAGAAACCTAGGAAGACCGGTAACGAAATCCATGGTAATGTGCTCCCACTTCCATTCTGAAATTTCAAGTGGTTGCAATGGACCTTTTGGTACTTGATGCTCCGCTTTGACTCGTTGACAAGTTAGACACCTTGAGATAAACAACGCTATCTCTCTCTTCATATTGCTCCACCAAAATGTATGACGAAGATCATGATACATTTTGGTACTTCCAGGATGGATTGCAAATGGTGTGTTGTGCGCCTCCATCATGATTTCATACTTTAAATCAGGGTTGTTAGGAACACAAAGTCTGGAGTTGACTCGAAGTATTCCTTCTTCATCGATTCTTGCTTCCGGCATAACACCTTCTTGCACTTTCTTCCTCATACGCATCAGCTCCAGGTCTGTAGCTTGAGCAGCTTTAACCTTATCGATTAAAGTTGGTTCTACTCGTATATTCGACATCATCACATGGGTCCCTGGAGTCTTTAACTCTATCTCTATCCTTTGCAAGTCACACAAAATGGGCCTTTGCATTGTTAATATTGCACTTGTACCCGCATATGATCTTCTACTCAATGCGTCAGCTACCACGTTCGCTTTTCCAGGATGGTATTGAATGGTATGATCATAATCTTTCAACAGTTCAAGCCAACGTCGTTGTCGCATGTTGAGTTCCTTTTGAGTGAAGAAATATTTGAGGCTTTTATGATCCGTAAAGATCTCCACCTTCTCCCCATACAAGTAATGCCTCCAAATTTTAAGTGCAAAGACAACAGCTGCCAACTCTAGATCATGAGTAGGATAATTCCTCTCATATTTCTTGAGTTGTCTTGATGCATAGGCTATGACTTTTCCATGTTACATGAGAACGCATCCCAACCCTTTGCTCGAAGCATCACTGTAGATGACAAATCCCTCCGAGCCAGATGGTATTGTTAGAACAGGTGCTGAAATGAGTCTCCTCTTGAGTTCTTGAAAACTCTGCTCACATTCTTCGCTCCAACCGAACTTTGTATCTTTCCGAGTCAGCTGAGTTAATGGAGTAGCGATTCGAGAAAATCCTTCCACGAATCTCCGATAATAACCAGCTAGACCGAGAAAGCTACGTACTTCGGTTACTGATTTAGGTTGCTCCCAGCTTTGAATTGCTTCAATCTTTGCCGGGTCAACAGATATTCCACGACTTGATACTACGTGCCCAAGGAATGCTACCTCTTCCAGCCAGAACTCGCATTTTTTCAACTTGGCATAAAGTTTGTATTCACGAAGCTTTTGGAGTACCAGCCTCAAGTGTTGCTCATGATCTTCACGGCTTTTGGAATAAATAACGATGTCATCGATAAAGACGACCATAAAGTGATCCAAATATTCCTTGAATACCCGGTTAATCATATCCATGAAGGCAGCAGGAGCATTAGTTAATCCAAAAGACATAACTAAGAATTCATAATGCCCATACCGAGTTCTGAAGGCAGTTTTTGGAATATCCTCAGTTCTAACCTTCAGCTGATGATATCCAGAACGAAGATCGATATTTGAAAAGAATTATGCTCCTTGCAACTGGTCAAACAGGTCATCAATACGTGGCAATGGGTACCTATTTTTGATGGTGACATGATTCAACTCCCGATAATCAATACAAAGTCACATACTCCCATCTTTCTTCTTCACGAACAGAACAGGAGCACCCCAAGGAGAAGTACTAGGACGAATAAAACCAATGTCTAACAATTTTTGCAGTTGGGTCTTTAACTCTTGAAGTTCAATAGGAGCCATTCGATATGGGGCTTTGGAAATGGGTTTTGTACCGGGTTCAAGGTCGATACAAAATTTAATTTCACGCTTTGGGGGTAGGCCAGGAAGTTCTTCAGGGAATACGTCAAGGAATTTATTAACAATAGAAATATCATTCAAAACTGGCGTATTTTTGTTTAGATCCGTGACATGAGCTAAGAAAGCTTGACATCCGTTTTTTAATAAACGAATAGCTTTATGGCTTGAGATGACATCGATTGATTTTAATGGTTTGGTTGCTTGAATTCGCATAATAGATCGATTAGGAATATGAAAGCTAACAACCTTACGAAAATAATCAATTTTTGCATGATGAGTAGTTAACCAATCAATCCCTAGAATCACGTCAAATGCAAGTATTTTTAATGAAATCAGATCGACAGGTAATGTGTGGGTACCAACTTGAACCAAACAAGACTTATAAACCGTGGATGTAATGAAGGTTTCTCCCAATGGAGTTTCAACAGATAAATCAAAGTCTAATTTCTCCGGAGTCAAATTTAATCGATGAGCGCAAGTAGGAGAAATAAAAGAATGGGTAGAACCGGTATCAAATAAAGTATAGACTTCGTTAGAGTTTATGATAAGCTTACCCGTGATGACCTCATTCGGGTTCCTTGCTTTCTGGGAGGTCACAACAAACGCTCTCCCTTGCACTACCGGTTTTGACTTTTCTGGGACGACCTTTGGTGTCTCCATCTTGGCTGAACTTATTTTGGTAAACGACAAAATCGAGCTAAATGACCTTCTCTTCCACAATTATAACATGCTTTAGACGGCATCGCGCAGTTTGGACTGATGTGCCCCTCCCCTCCGCATTTGAAACATATGATAGGTGGTCGTTCTCCTTCCTTAACAACAGGCGCTGGTGCTGACGTCTTTCCATCATTGTTGAATCTCCTCTTCTTGAAATGACCATTCTTATTGTTTTAGCCCTGATTACCATCGAAGTGGTTACCATTTCTGGCCTGTTGATTCCCTCCACGCTTGTTGTCACCGCTTCGATGACTGCTCTCACTGGTATTATCATTTTGTCGACTGCTCTCTTTTGATTGCGTTGACTCGTTATCGCGCTCCACTAACTGAGCCCTATTCACAACATCTGAATACAAACACAGTTTATGAGAAATAAGATGTTGACGTATCTCAGGTTTCAAACCTCGCAAAAATATTCGCGTCATTCGCTCTTCATTATCCACCAAGTGGGACGCAAACCGGGACAACTCAGTAAATTTAGCCTTATAATGCGACATGGTCATATTATTCTGCTCCAATTTGATGAACTCCACCTCCTTCATGTGACGAACACTTTCGGAAAATTATTTATCATTGAACAGCTCTTGGAACTTCTCCCAATACATCTTCAGTGCGGCAGGTTGAGTACGCTTAATCGATTCCCACCAGTAATCTGCCTCTCCTCGCAACATAAAGGCGGCAAAGGGAACCTTTTGCTCCTCGGAGCATCCCAAGACATCAAATATCTTGGTAATATGCTTTATCCATGTTTCCGCTATAAGCTGTTTTGGCTCTCCCTTAAACTCTGGAGGTCCCAGCTCCTTGAACTGTTTAGCGGTGACCGTCCGAGAGTTTTCAGTGTTTCCACCTATATTTTGGACAGGAGTCGCTATCGCCTGCTGTTGCATGAACTGCATAAAGTTTCTGAACATTTGATCATTCATCATTTGGTCAGTGTTGTTGTTTGCATGAGGATTGTCACCTTCCTGATGCACATTATCCTGATTATTGATATGTGGTGAATCAACAGTCGCCTGTGCTCCATTGCTATTCTCAACATTCTCAGATGCCATTTTTAGATACTGCCACAAAATAAAAATTAATTGATATGTCATATTTTATCCTTATATTATGACCGACCAATTAAATACCATGCAAATAAACTTAGGTAGGTCATACTAGCGAAGGAATTCCCCGTCTCTCCCCTCCTAGTTCTATTCTCACATCTTAGCCAGGGATCATATCCCTAAGCTCTGATACCAACTGTGACACCCCCAAAATTAGGTATACATCACCCATCTTGGGTTGTCAGATACATAGTACAGAATACAAATACAACTTACTAATACAACTGTCGTGTACAATACGACAAAAACATAAACTGTGAGTTTGAATACAAATATTATCTTCTAGAGAGTATTCATACTCAAAAGGAGTCCTCATTACATTTATTAACACACCATTACATAGAATAGTGAGGACTACTAACTAATACTATCATTCGGACCATCACTCCGTTCCCCGACTTGCCCTAGCTACGTTCTCATTTCCTGAAGAGAACAGTGAAAGAAAGGGTGAGCTCAACTAGCCTAGTAAGAAATATTATGACTAAGATAATACAGAATAAATTATCATTAGCCTTCAACAATGTTAAACTGATAAAATACAATAGACATCAAGTTTAACTGTAGCGGAACAAGCAATCCATTAAGAGAGTCAAGTAGAAAATAAACTCTACTATCTTTTATGATTTAAAAGATTTTCCAACACTGTGATCGCTGAGACTCAGCTTAATAAAATAATCCACATCATCGAATCACCCCTGCACTACGGCCAAGGATATTCGTATATTCATTAATGGTCATGATCATGCCAACAACTGTCCATCAATGCACTACGGGCCAATGAGGACTTTTACCACATAATTTGTAACATTACGGTCATGATTACACCGAATAATCCCTGGTCATAATTATACCAAGTCCATCTATGCACTACAGGCCACAGATGACTTTCAACAGAATATAAACATGAGGATGATGACAATGATATAAGAATTCAATAAAACAAGTTCACGAATTAATTTATCCAAGAATTAACAACGTCCAAATTGTCAACATGATACTGCTTTGTGGAGTAAAATTCAAGAATGCTTAGAAGAATATTTTCATGAAAAGATACTGGATGAAACGCAATTATCAAGGATATTCCACAAATTTCATGGAGTATAGAAGTCCAAACTTAACCAACTGAGTACAATAAAGAATGGAATAACGAAAGAAATCACCATGCATGCGATAGACCTCACATACAGGTTATTCTTAACAGAATAATAATAATGGAACTAGGTCCGGCGTAACCGCACAGACAGGATATTTCGACAGAATAATAAATAATGGAACCAGGTTCGGCGTAAACGCACAGACAAGATATTCCAACAGAATAATAAAGAACAGTATAATAAATAATGGAACCAGGTCCGGTGTAAAACACACAGACAGGATATTCCGACAGAATAATAATAAAGACGGAACCAGGTCCGGTGTAAAACACACAGACAAGATATTCCAACAGAATAATAGAAGAATATCACCAAGTATAGGGTAGACCGTGTATACTGGTTATTCCAACAGAATAATAAAGAAGGGAATAACAGAAGTTCTCTTCATGAATATAAAAGAAATAATATTCCCTACCTTAAAAGAACTGGATATTAGAAAAGTGAAGTAGCAGAATACTTTTATTCTCTCTCTCTTATTCTCTCTATACTTTCTCTCTCTATAGCTTGAATGAATTCGTGAAAAATAATGAAGCCCTAGGCCTCTATTTATAGAAAAACTGAAGGTAGCTCTTGGTCTTAACGAAGGGTCAAATGACTCTTGGTCTTAACGAAGGGTCAAATGACTCTTGGTAATATTGAAGGGACAACTACTATTGATGAAAGTAATTACTATTGACCAAGGTAAATACTATTGACGAAGGTAATTACTATTGACCAAGGTAAATACTATTGACGACGGTAATTACTATTGACGAAGAGACTCTTAGATGATGACATATGGCCCCCCATAAAAATAACCAAACTTACCACAACGTCTCAATTATTGATTTAATAATATAACATATTATACAGATGATACTATGATAATAATTTAAGAGATATGATGCAGCAATTACTGTAAAAATAATTGAGTATAGCTGAGTGACTTCTCACATAAGCATCAATAATCAATACCGTATGCTACTATGCAACCACGCGTATTACTGTACTTTTACTACCGGGTAGTTCAACAGTTTTAACGGTTTTAACGGTAACACCTCAGCCGTTATTTTTATAGAAAGATAATTTTGTCATTTTCTAACTACGACTATACTTCTGTTGTGGGGTCCACCAATGATTGTGCCGTCGTACGAATATTCTCCGACAAAAAGAATATTTCCCGACCAAACGAATATTTTAAAACAACTTGCTTACTTTGCAAAATTTATAAATATTACCCACAACTATAACATTATATCAAATTAACTCCATAATATTCAAAAATGATATTTATAGAAAATTCATCTTTATTTATAAAAGTTGGGGTCTTACAACGACAGTTGAAGGATTACGAGAAGGGATATTCGACTCATGATTTAGAGTTAGCTGCAGTGGTTTTTGCTTTAAAAATTTGGAGGCACTATCTCTACGGGGAGAAGTGTGAGATATATATGGACCACAAGAGTCTGAAATATATTTTCACACAGAAGGACTTAAATATGCATCAGAGAAGATGGTTGGAATTAATCAAGGATTACGACTGTGAGATTTTATACCATCCGGGTAAAGCGAAAGTAGTTGCCGACACCTTAAGTAGAAAGGGTCGTGAGAAATTGATGATGTTGACTGCTCAGGAGGAGCTTATCACAGAAATGGAGAAACTGGAATTGGAAGTGAAGTATCCAATGGATATTGATGAGAAGCTATTTCAGATGCAATCTGGTACGACTCTACTAGATAAAGTGAAGGAGGCTCAGCTTCAGGATGATGAATGCAAAAAGGTGGCAAAGAAGATATCCGAAGGGACCGAACAGAGATTTAAGATGGATAAGGAAGGAATACTGAGATTTGAGAGTAGAATTTGGGTACCGCCAGTACAAGAGATTAAGGAAGATATTTTAAGCGAGGCTCATAGTTCACGATATTCGATTCACCCTGGTAGTACCAAAATGTACCAAGATCTTCGACAACATTTTTGGTGGCCGAATTTGAAATGTTTGCCAAGTGTCTGACCTGTCAGAAGGTAAAAGCAGAACATCAGAGACCAAGTGGATTACTTCAACCGTTGGAAATCCTAGAATGGAAATGGGAGCATATTACAATTGATTTCGTGGTTGGCCTTCCGACGACTCTGAAAGGCTACGACGCAGTATGGGTTATCATTGACCGACTGACAAAATCTGCACACTTCCTTCCTATCAAAATAAGATTCAACTTAGATCAGTTGGCCAGGCTATACGTAAAAGAGATTGTTTCAAAGCACGGAGTTCCGGTATCAATTGTTTCAGATAGGGATCCGCGCTTCACTTCAAATTTCTGGAAACGCCGTCAGGAATGCATGGGTACGCAATTGCGAATGAGTACAGCTTACCACCCTCAAACAGACGGACAGAGTGAGAGAACGATTCAGACATTAGAAGATATGCTAAGAGCCTGTGTGATGGACTTTAAAGGAAATTAGGATGATCACCTACCATTAGTAGAGTTCGGCTACAACAACAGTTATCACGCTAGTATTGGCATGCCGCCTTATGAAGCTTTATACGGCAGAAAGTGCAGAACTCCGCTTTACTGAGATGAAGTTGGTGAGAGACAATTGCTAGGGCCAGAATTGGTACAGCAGACAGCAGAAATTGTCAAAGTGATCCGAGCACGACTGATAGCGGCTCAAGATCGATAGAAGAAATACGCTGACCCACATCGTAAAAATATCGAGTTTGAATCAGGTAGTTATGTCTTCTTGAAGGTCTATCCCTGGAAAGAAAAGATCAGATTTGGAAAGAAAGGGAAATTGAGCCCAAGATTCATTGGACCCTTTGAAGTATTGAGAAGAATCGGAGAAGTTGCGTATGAGGTAGCCTTACCTCCAACACTCGAGAATGTCCACAACGTTTTCCATGTTTTTATGTTACGGCCCTACAAACTCGATTACAAGCATGTAATTGAATATGAACCCCTACATTTTGAGAAAGACTTATCTTACGAAAAAATCCATGTCCAAATTGTTGACCGAAAAGAACAAGTTTTGAGAAATAAAGTAATACCTTCTGTTAAGGTAATTTGGAGGAACCAGAACGCTGAAGAAGCTACGTGGGAACTCGAAGAGAATATGTTGAAGAACTACCCTAATTTATTTACTTAATTATTTGTAAGCGATTCTGGGGGCAGAATCTTTGTAAGGGGGGAGAATGTAACGGGTCGAAATTTATTGAGTCATGATTCCGGGGACAGAATCCTTTGAAGGGGGGAAAGATGTGACGAACGAGAATTTTATAAATTAATTTTAATAATTATTGAATTAAATAAATATTTTCGATGATTTAATTATTAGATTTAATAATTAATTGATGCAATTGTGGTAGATTAATTTAATTATATGTGTTACATTTATTAAATTAATGTGGAGAATAATTATTATTCAAATATGTAATTATGTGAGCTTAATCAATTAAATGAATTATTTAATTAAACATGATGTTACTTTAATTAATTTAATTATTAATTAGAGATTTAATAAATTGTCATCATTTATTAATGAGATATTTAATTATGTGACTATGTGAATTTATGAGAAATTATTATATTTTATTTAAAGTAATTTAAATAAAATATTGAATCTATTTTATAAGGGTGTGACATGAATTAAATTATACAATAAAGCTTTATTAAATTAAATGGTTTTTGAATTATTTTCTTGCTAGCCAAACATGGCACTATGGGAAGTTAAGGGCAGTTACCCATGACTGGGTAACTGACCACCAACGCATCAGTTGATTTCTATATTATACGCCATCCTTTCCTTTCTTTTTTTTTTCTAAGTCTGGCTTAGCAGAGAGTTTCAGAGAGAGAGAGAGATTGTGAGGTGTTGAGAGAAAATTGTTTGATTTAAGAAGAGTTGAGAAGAACCTCATTCCCTACTAATCTATACTCATTCTCAGGGTAATATCCTCCTTCCCAATTTCTAAATTACGTATTTTAGTTTCATGAATATGAGTTTCATAGTTTTTGGTTTAAACCTCTGTAATTGGGTTAGGAGTAATGTTTATGGGTTATATGTGTGTTATGTTATATCAAATTGTGTTTAATTATGTATATGTTGTAAACCATAACATCAAATTCATGAAAACATGTCGTATATGATTTCTACAAAATTACAGAGTTTGGGTTTGGCCTTATGGCCAAACACGTTATAATTTGTGTAATGATCGTATATTATCCCAAAATTTTACACTTGTATATTGTTGTGCATGTTAACACGAAGAAATCAAACCTTAAATGAACGGATTTGGTGTTATAACGAATTCGTAGTGTTAAATTTAAGATTTTGTTCATTAACTTCAAGAACTTCAAGAACAACCCATTTTACATGATTTAATTCTGTGATTAAGTGTTTTAAATGGTTAAAATCACTTTATATATGTTGGGTTATGATTATACATGAATTATAACATATGGGTATGTTTGAATTCGTGTTGTAATATTTATAATTGAAATTTTTGGCTGTGTTCTGCAATTTTCGCGAATTGCAGAACTGTTTCTGGCTTGCCGCGCCGTGGCGCCAGTCCAATGCTTTAAGCCCCGCGCCGCAGCGCCACCACGCCGCAGCGCCCGAAGTCCAGCCGTAGCGCCACGGCGCCGCAGCGCGAATCCTTAGTTCAATAGTGGCGCCGCAGTGCCACTCCCCAGAAAATTCAGAAATGTATTTTTAAAATGTTTAAGTCGAACAATGTGTTAGTGGATTAATGTAATGAACATGTAAACATGTTAGAGGTATAATGTGATATTAAAATTGATGTTTAACATGTAAATAACATAATTACATGTGGATTTAATTGTTGAACACATATTAGATTGTCATTCATAAAGTAATATTATGTGACAGTAAATGTGATAAATTGACTAAGTATAGTCAATAATTAAAGTAGACAACGAGAATGAGTTTATATTGATTAGTTAATTTATAATTAACTGGTATTGTGTATATGAATGGTATGTAGGATTTAATTCAAAGAACGTGCTTAGTTAAAGTGTAATCTACGCACGAGGCAAGTTTCCTAAACTTAAACTCTTAAATTTGAGCAAGTTTCCTAACCCTACTTGTCATTAGTATTCAAGTTTATTATTTACCTCGAGTAAATTATCATTGCCATTATTTAAGTTCAAATGTTATATTAAAGATTGATTATCTTTTCAAAGTATGATTTAGTTATACAATAATTGTTCTATTGTATACTTCTTGAGATTATTATTCAAATTGAATATCATTGTTGTTGAACCTTATTAGACTAGTGAACCCTTAATGATTCAACTAGTCCATAGTTGATGAGCGTTCTAAATTTCAGAACCCTTGATGAATTATCCAAACCAAACTTCCTTTGGTGCGGACTCGAATGTCAAACTGAGATGAACAACCCTGTATAGGGGATTATTTACGCTTTAGCGTTAAGATATTGTGCACAATATGGTACTAAGGGCTGATCCCCCTAAGTACGAGAAGAAGGTCCATAGTCTTATGACTGTTAAAGGTTTCAAGTATAACTCTTGTTAACCTAGGACATAGTTCAAGGTCTTATGACCCTCAGAATTCTTTTGATTCTTGTTATTCACTCTTGATTCAAAAGTTGAGCTTTTATTCAGATGTCTTTGATTTATTCGCATGTTATTATACTGTTATTTTATTTTTATACTTGTGGGCATTTGTGCTCACTCTTGCTTAATAATAACATTGCAGTTAAGAACGAAAGAGCTGACGAACCTTCCACTAGTAAGGGCAAGGGCAAAGTTAGCAAATGATGGAGACTTGTTATTTGATATGACTTGTTATTTTATATGATGTATTTGTTTAAGACTTAAGTTAAAGATGTTGTTTAAGACTTATTTATTTATAATTCCGCACAGATGTTTAAGGTTAGTTTAACCTGGAATTGTATTATTATTCAGATGTTGTAACCCTTAAGGGAAAGATTTTATTTCTATTTAATGCATGGTTGCATTTATTATGGGTAGATAGATAGAAGATATTTATATCGTGAACACCAAATTCTGTGGAACTGGAAGTACCAAATTTGGGGGTGTCACTAGGATGAATAGACCTACAACTTTTGTTTTTTAAGGTTTTCAATTTGAGGTCGTTAGGAAGGGTCAAAATGGTCATCTTTAGGACTGTCATGTTTTCGGGGACAATCGAAGGGCGTCGGGCATGCACGTATGCAAGTGTAGTGCTTTTGACGATAAAAGATGTTGTTCTAAGTTATACAACATGAATATTATGAAGCATAATGATACTTAACATTGATAAATGATGTATTAGATAAGTTGTATAAGCATACTAAGCACACACAAGAGGGACAAATCGGGCGTGCGACGAATGAACGTCAAAACGCCGTGACAAGTGTTAATGAATGTGAAAAGTGTTTTAAGTCCAATGAAATGAATATTATAAGATATGATATGGGGTTAATATAAAACCAATAAGTAGTCATAGCAAGACTTAAACATTTGAATGAAATTCCAGTATGACTAAAAAGAAGTATAGTGAGATATAAGTCGAAAGTTAACACAATCAAATTGAACATTGTGTATTGATTAATAAGAAGGGTTATCAGATATAAAGTAAAGTTTACATTACAACTACTATGTATTGTTATGTGACTAATAGTTGATGTGTATGGTTATATAATTGTGTAGGGCACGTGAAGTGCAGATAACTGTAAGCTGTTAAACTGTTATTGGTAAACAACGATCAAGGCAAGTCTTTCAGTTCCTATTTGGTATGTGAACTTGATGATTAACTGTTTTAAATCTTTATTTCAAAGAGCATGATGTATTATATATATGTTGAAAGTATGAAATGTTAAAGTCAACTTAAGACTACGTTGATTGAGTAAAGCATGCTGATTGAGTAAGGAACTCAATCTTTATACTTGTTATATGAACTGTAGCATGTATGTTATGTTAGTCTAATATTTATGAGATATATGTTGAGCATGTTATTGATGCATAAAAACTGTTAGATTTTGCTGGGCTGTCGAACTCAACCTTGCAAATAACCATTTTTGCAGGTCAAGATTTCAAGGTAAAGATATGTGCTAAGTGAATTATAGAGATCCATATTCGCGAAGATTACTTATGTTTTATGAGAAATGTATTTAATATTTTGAATGTAACATGTTGTTGAATTGTAAGTTGAGCTATCCGGTGTATTTGGATATCTATTTATGATGTAAGACTTTGTATAGTCATTTTGTTGTAACGATTCATGATATAAATTTGAATCGAAGAGACGTAATATAAAGGTTGCGATTTAGGGCAATACAGAAGGAAATGTATAAAAGTTTTAAATATTCTGCATTTTTAGTGATTTTAATATCGAATAATGATGTAAAGATAGATTAAAGTTGTATTATTAACGACCGAAGTTGATAATTAAATTGTATGGATTTTGGGATCGTTACAAGGGAGATAAAATTTATATTAAGAAAAATTAGAGAAGACGAGGTACGCAGACCCCATTTAATAAAACTCAATCATTCATGCATCAAACTAAAATAAAATCCAATCACATTGGTCAATAGTCCATAATCAACCCATTTATTATCATACATATCAATATATGCATCAATAAATAACATTCATCTCATGAATAATAAATCCATTCCATTTATGAATTGATATCATTTAATGGACAATTATAAGTTTACTAGAAATCCAATTTTTGAAACAAAATAAAGTCATTTATTTTAATCATAATAAACTTCTTTATTTTATTTTATCCAATATTGAATAAAAGTAAATAAATCAAATTCTAAATCAAAATAAACTCCTTTATTTTGATTAACATGGAATACAATTTCATGTACAAAATGAACTCCTTTATTTTTAACTTAAAATTGCTGAAAAAAAATATGTTGAAACCTATTCCTTATCAAAATTAAACATATTTAATTTTGGAAACATGAAATCCTATTATATATGTGAATAAACTCTTTACTTCTAGGAAATATGGAATCATATTCTATATATGAATAAACTCTTTTATCCAAGTTAACGTGGAATCCAATTCCAAGTTAATATAAAACTTTTAATTTTAATCATATTTCAATTCAAAATAAACCTTTTATCTTAATTGAAATAAATAAAAAACAAAGTAATTTTTTTTAATTCTTGGGTGTGGCGTGGCTGCGTCCAGAAAGGACTGGGATGTGGCGCGACCACACTGCAAGCCCAGAAAAACGGATACTAGGGACGGGTACGGCTGCGCCCAGAATAAACTGGGAAGCAGCGCGGCTGCGCCGCGTAGAAGATCCAATTTTTTTTCTTCGCCCAGAAAATTCGATCCAATCACATACCAAACATACATGGAATCATCAAAATCGATAATTAGCACAAAGTTAGGCTCTGATACCAATGTTAGGTTTATATATTGCGCGATCATGCAATCAAATTACATGAAAGGCGCGGAAGCGCGATAAAATGAAATTTAAAATTTTTCATATAAACCATCACCATGATCATACTTTATACATAATTATCAATCAATAGAAAAGAGAAAAAGTTTAGATTCATACCCTTGTAGAAACTAGCTTCCTTAGGTACGAGTTCGCCTCTAATTCCTTTCATGTTCAACTTGAATTCACCGGGTTTGATTCTTTCTTTTGATCAACGTTAGTCACCCAAGTGTTTGGCCTTTAAAGGTGATCCACCAAGGAAGAATAAGTATTTAAGAAGATAGGTGTTTGGCAAAACCCTAGTTTTCTCTCTCAAGAGAATATGTTAGTACTTTCCCAATTCTTGGAAGTCTCATTAATGGAACCCTAACCTATAATAAGACTCCTTTTATTTATAGATGTAGGCAACCCTCCTAAAAATTTTAGGAATAAGGTTTTGTTCTAATTACTTAAACTGAGTTTAATAAATTAGGCTCCTAATCCAATTAAAAATAAGTGAGAGTACCTTTTATTAATTAATTCACAAACTCCTTTAGGAATTAAATAATAATAATAGTAATAATAATAATAAGACTCCTCTTATTAATTTATATTTAATATTTCTAAAATATTAAATAATAAATATTAACATTTTTAATTTATTTTATCACTATAGATTAAATTAAATACACTTAACTTATTATTATGATTATGCCATTTACTTCTTAAATAAATATTTTTCCTTTTATGGTGTGACCCTTTATGTTCTCCATATTAAACCGATTGTTAATAAATCAATTAAAATAATTCTAATCTTATTTAAATAAATAAATTACGCTATTTAATTTATTTAAATAAATAACATTTATTTTACAATAAAGATAAGCCTCTTTAGCCATCAACGACTTTCTAGATAATATAGATTTGAACATTAATCGTAAAAGAACCTTTGAGTAAATAGATAACGTACAATTCAATTCTTCCACCATACAACATCCCAATTAAATATAAGACATGAAATTACTGTCAAGTCTTATTTTATTAATTATATATATTTTGATTCTTAAATGTAGAACTCAAAATAATACAAATTAGAAATTCCTTTCTAATTTCATTATACCTTAGCCAAGGACTACTGGGTTGCCATTTATCAAATCATATAGGACATTTCCTTCTTTTACTAGAAGTGGTAGGTTCTTTATTGATCATTCATTAACTTTATGCACAACTTATTATACCTAAGCATTCCCTTTGCATACCCTTTGATATACCCTTAGGGTCGTAATGGTCATATCAAATTATAACTCATCATACACAAGATACTATGATGATCTCAAGTCTAAGGATCACTTATACTACTATCACTACAAGAATTCCTATTGATAAGCAAGTAAAATTTCATTAGGTATTCCTTAGCGAGCCACATTCAGTGAACTTATTCTTCAATAAGCACCTACACACTTTCTTTAGTATCTCCACACAAATGGTCATGAGATCAATCATCCTCATCCAAATAGCAAGCAACGTATGTACCAATCTATTCGGATTAACTAATCCCATTTTTAGTAATCCAACGATTGTGAAATATTTTAGTTTGTGAGCTATCATAGAATTTAGACCTCATTAGCATGATCATCATCATGATTTTAAAAGCATTGCTCAAAACTATGAGTTTATCACATATTATATAACATCACCATGTAGATAAATTAAAGCATTTAATAAATGAATAAGATTGTTATAAATTATATGTTTTATCATATCAAATATGATTGGCTTGTGCGCATACTACTTTCATTGGGGCAAGATTTATTGCAAGTCGACAACTTGTTGAGTCATTCTCAGTTTCGTTGAAAGTAAGTACTTTAATTATTGTTCCTTAGGCCTTTTATTATTTTGTCTTATGTCATGAATTTGAATGTAGTTTTTATACTAGTTATTGTATGTCTGGCTATAATAGTAGCATCATGAGAAATGTCTATCTATTTTTTTCACATGTACATGTATTTCATTTGTACTGATTCTTCTTTAAACTTCTTAGTCTAACAGATATACTATTTCAATTTCTTAATTTACACTTAATTTCTAGGTTTATTTCAAAAACTAATGAAATACATCCAATTTATCATTTCACATTTTGTTGTTTTTAAGCCTTTAACAAAATCATATGAATGTTGTTAGTGTTACCTTATAGATTCATTGTTCGCTTGTTTAAGCTCTGTATAGTAACTTGGTGCTAATAAATTGAAATATTTCATTCTAGTGAAGTGACAAAAAAGTTTAGAATTTTAGGGAATTCTGTAGAAGCACTGAAGAAGCTTGAATTTTTTGCATAAAACCTTTTATTTACTAAGCTCATGCATCTAGTACATGTCTGTATTGAGCAAATCTAGTAGTAAATTGAAATTAGTTTTGTTGGAGCAATAAAATGAAGCAATTAGAATGAATATTTGCTATTTAGATGAAAAAGAAAAAGTAATAGAATGATTTTTTGTTGCGCAAGAATTTGTTCTATATATCACTGTCAATCTTTAACATTTTGACACATTTAAATGCTTGGTCAATATTAATAAGAGAACTTGTTAGGCAGTTTAATTTTCTGTATCATGTTGGTGACATTTTCGAACACTCTACTTATCGCACTGTGATGAGTGCATAATATTCATGATTTTTGATTCCTTTATGTTTGGTTTTATTGCATGTTTTGTGTTATAAATGGACTTATTAGGATATTTACTGATTTCAGGATGAAATGGAGCTTAAAAGATGAAACGGGACGATTCGAAGATGAGTATAAGCAAAAAGAGGAAAATGTTGAATCTGGCATGTCCCCCCCGGCGGGCATTTTGGCTTGGAAAACCCTGCCCTAACGGGGATCTCTCTGTCCAAAGCCGCCCCAACGAGTACTAAATGTGCCCCGACCCAGATCTCTCTGTCAACGCCCGCCCTGGTGGGCTCGACAGGCATAAAAACTCCGCCCCGACGGAGTTCACTCGCAAGCACAAGAAAAAGAACATCCGCCCCGATGGTTTTGGCAAGAAAAAAAACCCCGCCTCGACGGGGTCAACGAGAAAAATATGGAATCTTGGATTTTTGGAAAGTTTTTAAAAGTAGATTTTAGCAGACTTCTACATAGATTTGGATTGATACTTAAGTCAGATTTAGGATTTTGTTAGATGGAGATTTACTTTTTATATTGGATTCTATTTCTTTATGGAAACTAGTTATGTTTTGTAATTCCTTTTAGGATTTGAATTTCTAGTTTTCATAGGATTTAGGGCTTGATCTAGCACTATAAATACATGGTATTGCTGGGAGATTAATTAATTCAATCGTCAGCTTTCCTCTATACCATTGAAGTGCAGATACAGAAGCATGTTAGGCTAGATTTCTTTATTCAATTTTAAAGGGAGGTGGAATCTTGTTTGCAAGTAATTAATTAATTGAGTTTATTATTTATTCCTTCTTGTGTAAAACTTCTTCTGATAATCTATTTTCATTGATTGCATGCTAATTGATCTAATTGATTTAATATGGCCAGTTGAGTTAATTTGATCATTATCATCTGCTAGATTAGGATTGGTATTACGTGTAATTGATATCAATCTTTATCATAAGTAGCAACTTGGTAATACTAATTGTGGACAAGCTTTTGTGTAATGCTAAGATTATCAAAAAATAAGTTAAACAAATCAAGCTTGTGTTTGTTGCTTGGATTAGCCTAATTCTCTATTTTTTAATTCTTCTGTTATATTAAATCTAGAGAGCTTATTCTAAGTTATATGATAGTTAGAATCTAGTGAAGAGCTTATTTCATACAGTGATAATCTAAGGAATATTTCGGATAGTAGAACTTATTATTATCTAGGGCTAATAGTTTCATTGAAAGGTAAATAATAACAACTTGATTAATTGATTGCCGTAACTTGGTGACTGAACTGTAGAACTGAAATTTTTACACATTTGGTTAATTTCATCATTTAATTCTGTTTTTCTTAGTTTAAAAACAAATTTCAAAAACCCCCCATCATTATTTTTTGTCAAAATAGTAGAATAAATCTAAAACAAATCACTCTCTGTGGGATCGATCATTGTTTAGTACTGTGCTAATCATTTGAATTTGTGAAGTGAAAGTGAGGTTAATTTTGGAGCGTCAACGACAGCTCCCAAATTTTGGCGCCGTTGCCGGGGAGTAATTGTGTTTTATTTTACTTCTATTATTTATTTATTTTTGTTTATGCCTCAATCCTCTCACTCTCTTGATTTAAAATTTGATCCAGAAATAGAGAGAACCACACGCATGCTAAGGAAGGAAGCTCAGAAATCCCAACATGAAATTGTAGATTCTGACAAAGCTCCATCACCAAGCATCAACATAGCTTTAGAGTTACCTTCCAACAAATCATCCATCAAATCCGACAAGGAAAAAGAGATGGCGGTTCCATATAACACTCGAACTCTCAGTGAGTTGGCAACTCCTAATTTAAATCATTAGCCTTTGTGCATTGAATATCCTAATATAGATGCCGCATTTAAAATTAAATCGGGACTAATTCATTTATTGCCTACTTTTCATGGACTTACAGGTGAGGATCTCTACAAACATTTGAAAGAATTCTATGTGGTGTGCTCCACCATCAACCCACATTGGATCATAGAAGAGCAGATCAAACTTAGAACCTTTCCCTTCTAAATAGTAGACTTGACAAAGGATTTGTTGTACTACTTGCCCTCAAGTTCAATACAGTCTTGGAATGACATGAAACAACTGGTCTTGGAGAAATACTTTCCAGCCTCAAGAGTAGGTAACATAAGGAAGGAGATATGTGGGATTAGACAATTCAGTGGGGAGATACTATATGAGTATTGTGAAAGATTCAGAAAGCTCTGTTCTTGATGTCCACCGCATCAAATAGATGAACAACACATGATCCAGTATTTCTACGAAGGGTTGGTACCAATGGATAGAAACATGATTGATGCAGCTAGTGGAAGAGCGCTAGTTGATAAGACCCCAGAGGCTGCAAAGAATTTGATTACGAACATGGCCGCAAACTCACAACAATATGGTACTAGACTAAATAGTGCACCAGTAATGGTAAGCGAGGTGAGCACTTGTGATCATGGTCAGCAAATTTTTGAATTAACGGCTATGATTAGACAACTAGCTACAGGTCAAATACCAGCTGCAAAGGTTTGTGGGATCTTTCTACAACCGAATCAAAATACAGATGAATACCCAACATTACAAGAGGATGAGACTACCCAACAAGCCAATGTCATGGGAACTACCAAGCATCACCACAAAAGAAGTATGATCCCTACTAAAACACATACAATCCAGGCTGGAGAGATCATCTGAACCTCAGCTATGGAGGGAATAGGCCACTAACATAAGGAGCGTTCCCAACTAGATAGCTAGGGTTCCAACCGGCCCAACCTCAATACCAACCTAGATAAGCAGCTCCAGGAAACAATGGACAGTCCATGGAGGATATTTTCAAGGCATTTAGGGGTAAATCACAATAATTCATTACTTAAACACAACATTTCATGAATCAGACACCACAGTTTCAGCATGAGACAAAAGCTTCAGTTCAAGATTTAAGGAACCAAGTGGGATAGCTGGCTACAACTATGGGGATATTGGAATCCAAAGGCTCAGGAAAATTGCCATCTCAAACAGTGGTCAATCTAAGGGAGAATGCAAGTGCCATAACTTTGCTGAGTGGAAAACAAATGGATACACCATCGGCCATCGTTGAGTTTGAGGAGGAAGCAGCTAAGGAGAAAACTGAAAAATCAAAGGCAAAATTTAACCCTCCTTGTTAACTTAAAAACTTTCCTCTACCCTTTCCTCCTAGAAATTCTAAAACTCCAAAGAAAAATAAACAAGAAAAAGAAATTCTGGAAACTTTTAGAAAAGTAGAAGTGAACATCCCTCTCCTTGATGCAATCAAACAAGTGCCACGGTAAGCTAAATTTTTAAAAGAATTGTGCACTAATAAAATTTTTTTACAAAATGATGAAACAGTCACAGTTGGGGAGAATGTATATGCTATTCTTCAAAGAAAAATGCCTCCTAAATGTAAAGACCTAGGAATGTTCACAATCTCATGCAAAATAGGAAACACCATATTTAAAAAAGCCATGCTAGATTTAAGAGCTTCAATTAATATTATGCCTTTATCTATTTATGCCTCCTTAAATTTAGGTCCTTTGAAAAATACTGGTGTAATTATTTAATTGACTGATCATACTAACACCTACCCCCGAGGGATAATTGAAGATGTCTTAGTGCAGGTGAACGAACTAATCTTTCTTGTAGATTTTTACATTGTGGACATGGAAGATGATACATCACCAAACCCTTCCCACATCTTGTTATGAAGACCATTCTTGAAAACAACACGAACCATAATTGATGTGCATTATGGGACCTTGACAATGGAGTCTGATGGAAAAAAGATTCAGTTTAACATCTATGATGCCATGTGTTACCCTAGTGACATTGGACAAGTGTTTTCTATTGATGTGAGAGACTCCTTAGTGCATAAAGCTTTAGAACAACTACATAAAGATAGCTTAGAGGTTGTTATCACCAACATTTTAGACAACGACAGGGAAGATGAGATT
The DNA here is from genome assembly GCA_016801055.1 of Panax notoginseng. Lineage (NCBI taxonomy): Eukaryota > Viridiplantae > Streptophyta > Magnoliopsida > Apiales > Araliaceae > Panax > Panax notoginseng. Next base: position 95,186,696 of record CM029016.1, read on the forward strand.
GAGCATAATCAGGAATTGAAGGAAATTGTTGCTACACTACATTCATTACCAAAATTTTTGGATAAGCATGTTGTTCATTCTATCCAATTACCTGTTTCTCATAAAAAATTATTACCATCTGTTGTGCATGCTCCAATTCTAGAATTGTTCGAAACAATTACATGCACATTTGAAATATGCATATTTGGGATCTAATGATACTTTTCCTGTGATTATTACTAGTAATCTAACCAAAGTGCAGGAAGATAAATTGTTGAGGGTCCTAAGGGACCATGTCACCATTTTTTGTTGGACGATAGCAGATATCAAAGGTATTAGTCCTACAATGTGCATGCATCAGATACTATTAGAGGATGGAGCTAAGCCCACATGGAATATACAAAGAAGATTGAATCCACCCATAATGGAGGTAGTAAAGAAGGAGGTGCTAAAATTCCTTGATGCCTGCATCATCTATCCCATCTCCGATAGTCAATGGATAAGTCCAGTGCAGGTTGTTCTAAAGAAATATGAAATCACAATTGTCGAAAGTGAAAATAATGAATTGGTGCCCACATGAGTTCAAACAGGGTGGAGAGTGTGTATTGACTACATGAAACTTAATGTTGTAACTAGAAAGTATCACTTTCCTCTCCCTTTTATTGATCAAATTTTAGAAAAATTAGTTAGGAATACTTATTATTGCTTTCTAGATGGTTTTTCTGGATATAACCAGATTGTGATTTCTCCCAAGGACCAAGAAAAGATCACATTCATATGTCCCTTTGGTACATTTGCATATCGTTGGATGTCCTTAGGACTTTGTAATGCCCCATGTACTTTTTAATAATGCTTGGTGAGTATTTTTTTGATCCTTTAGAATGCATCGAGGTCTTTATGGATGATTTCACAATACATGGTGATTCCTTGGATGCATGCTTAGACAATTTGAGTCGTGTTTTGGATAGATGCATGGAAACTAATTTTGTTTTGAATGGGGAAAAATGTCATTTTATGGTAGAACAAGGAATAGTACTTAGTCATGTTATGTCATCCAAAGGTATTGAATTTGATAAAGCTAAGATAGATGTTATTTCTGCTATGCCTTACCCCGTTAGCGTACGGGAGATTCGTTCTTTCCTTGGTCATGTAAGATTCTATCGAAGGTTTATCAAATATTTTTTAAATATTGCAATGCCTTATGTAAGTTGCTACAAAAGGACGTGGAGTTCCAGTTTGATGATGAATGTAAGGAGGCTTTTGATACTTTAAAGAAAGTGTTAACTTCTGCCCCTGTGATTCAACCACCGAATTGGAAGCTTCTATTTAAGATCATGTATGATGCAAGCAACTATGCAATGGGGGCTATTTTAGGCCAAAGAATTGACAAAGCTGTTCACGCCATTTACTATGCTTCTTGGACTTTGAATGAGGCTGTGATAAACTATTCCACAATTAAAAAAGAACATTTATCTGTGGTTTTTGCTTTATATAAAGTTCGATCATATCTATTTGATACTAAAGTTATAGTTTATTCTGGCCATGCTACTCTCAGGTATTTGCTAACCAATAAGGACTCTAAACCTAGGATTATCATATGGATTCAGCTTTTGCAAGAATTTGACTTGGAGATCAAGGATAAGAAAGGGACAAATAACTTGGTGGCAGATCACTTGAGTAGACTGTTGCGAGATGAGAAGACCCTACCATTGAATGATTCCTTCCCAAATAACCATTTACTTTCCATTCATGCTGAGATTCCATGTTATGCAAATATTGTGAATTATTTGTTAAGTGCATATTTTCCTAATGAATTTTCCAAATCCCAAAAGGAAAAGCTAAAAAGTGATGTGAGACACTATGTTTGGGATGATCCATACCTATAGAAATTTTGTGCTGACCAGATAATTAGACAATGTGTGCCTAACAGTGAATTTCAATATATTCTAGCTTTTTGCCATTCTCATGCTTGTGGAGGACATTTTGGTCCAAAAAGAACTGCTAACAAAGTTTTGAAAAGTGGTTTTTATTGGTCGTCACTTTTTAAAGATTCCTATTTTTTTTGTAAAACTTGTGTTAATTGCCAAAGGACGGGAAATATTTCTCAAAGAAATCAAATGCCCCAAACTCCTATTTTAGTTGTTGAGATGTTTGATGTTTGGGGTATAGATTTTATGGAACCTTTTCCTTCATCTTTTGGGAATAATTATATTCTTTTGGCCGTTAATTATGTCTCAAATTGTGTGGAAGCTAAAGCCACTAGGATTGACGATTCTAAAGTTGTTACAGATTTTATCAGGACTAACATATTTGTCAAGTTTGGAGCACCACGGGCCATCATTAGCGATCACGGAACCCACTTTTACAATAAGGTGTTAGCGGCTTTGTTCAAGAAATACAATGTTCTGCACAAGGTTTCTACATCCTACCATCCATAGAGTAATGGTCAAGCTGAGGTGTCCAATCGGGAGATCAAATCCATTTTGAAGAAGGTAGTCAACCCAAGCATGAAGGATTGAAGTCTTAGGATAGATGATGCACTTTGGGCCTATATAATTGCATTCAAAACTCCTATTGGAATGTCACCATACATGATTATTTTTGGGAAACCATGCCACTTACCTATTCAGTTAGATCATAGGGCTTTTTGGGCAATCAAGCAGGGCAACATGAATTTGGAGGCAGCTGGAGTACATAGGAAATTACAGTTGCAAGATTGAGGAATGAAGCCTATGAAAGTTCAAAGATTTACAAGAAAAAGACTAAGCCTTTCCATGACAAGCAAATCTTGCGAAAAACTTTTGTTGTGAGATAAAAAGTTTTGCTATATCATTCTCAGCTTAAGTTATTTCCAGGTAAATTAAGATCTAGATGGGTTGGTCCTTTTGTTATCACTAATGTGTTTTATTATGGTGCAGTTGAGATTCAAAGCCCGAGCACAGGAAAGATCTTTAAGGTGAATGGACATAGATTAAAACCCTTCTATGAGGCATCAGGTGGAAAATAGTGAGATGGTAGAGCTGGATGATCCAATCTATGAAGGTTAAGAAGAGAAACATGATGTCGAGCCAAACACAATAAAAAAGGCAGCTGCTTAGGAGGCAACCCAAGATCTCAGATTTGATTTTTCTATCTCTTTACTTTTTAGTTTGGTAGAATACATGTTAGTTAGTAGTTATTTTCTTGTTTGCATGATTTTCTTACATTGGGGACAATGTAAGGTTTGAGTGGGGGGGGGGGAGATTTAGTTTTTGTTTTGTTAGGGAAATTGATCCAATTTTGATGGGAAGTTGAAAAAAAAATTATGCCTTTTGAAAGTTTTGAAATTTTTTGGTTCCATGATTCTATTTGCCTATGTGTTCGGGGGTTAAAGTCAAAGATTGAAAATCAACACTAAAATTTTAGAATTTGTTTGATGCTTAATTGGTTAATAAATGATGAAAACTGAGCTATGATTCATAGTAACTGATTTGAATTGATTTGTGATACATGAGTACTTGAATATGAGGAACATGCTTATTTGGATAAGTTATTTATGGAGTTGTCTATATGCACTGATTTCAAACTTAGAACTGTTTAACCTGTTTATGTTGTGCAGAACCATGTGGAGAAAAAAATTGAAAAGAAATTGATGAATGAAGAAAAAGTAAAAGAAAGAAAAATGAATGATAATTAAAAAATCTGCTTCAATGTCAATTTCACGAATTAACTAGGTATCCAAGCCTCAAGAATAATCAGCATTCATGCTGAAAAGTGTTATGGATAAAAGCAGCTTGACTAGTCTACTTTTGTGGCCTTTGTTACTTGAATAAGTAAGCCCTAAGGGTGTCTCTACACCCAGGTCCCTAAGACCGTCTGGTTTGGGAGTCATTGGTGGAAAGTTCGCTATATGGGTAACACTGAAAAGCTTAAAAAAGGAGATATTGCACATGTCAAGAAAGGAAAAATATGAGAAAAGCATGAAAACACATTCATCCGTGTTAAAGAAAGGGTTCTATGAAAAAAAATGAAGAAGCAAGGAAAATCTATTTTGAGTTATGAATCAATGTGCACGGTTTTTGTTCCATGATAGCTAAGTTGAGTAAGTATGAGGATTATGTGAAAGTTTCTTATGTGGCTATAGGTAGGTTTAATGAAGTTCATTGGTGAAATGGTAAGGTTGAGAATTGTGAGTTAATTGATGAGGCATTGATTAGATATCTGTGAGATTAGAGTTGATAATCATGATTTACATCTTGAAATCTTTTGACATTATGGTTGAGTAGAATTTTCCTAGAAATCAAACTTGTGGGTTTACACGAGGACGTGTAAAAGGCTAAGTGTGGGGGAATTTGAAAAGTGCATAATATTCAATATTTTTTATTCCTTTATATTTGGTTTTATTGCGTGTTTTGTGTTGTAAATGGACTTATTAGGGTGTTTACTGATTTCAGGATGAAATGGAGCTTATGAGATGAAACGGGACGATTCGGAGTTGAGTAGAAGCAAAAAGAGGAAAATGTTGAATCTGGCATGTCCGCCCCGATGGGCATTTTGGCTTGAAAATCCCGCCCCTGCGGGGATCTCTCTGTCCAAAGCTGCCCTAGTGAACACTGAATGCACCCCGAGCCAGATCTCTCTGTCAACTCCCACCCCGGTGGGATCAGCAGGCATAAAAACTCTGCCCTGGCGGAGTTCACTTGGCAGCACAAGAAAAGAACATCTGCCTCAGCGGGTTTGGCAAGTACAAAAACCCTGCCCTGGTGAGGTCAACGAGAAACAGATGGAATCTTGGAATTTTGGAAAGTTTCTAAAAGTAGATTTTGGCATACTTCTACACAGATTTGAATTGATACTTAAGTCAGATTTAGGATTTTTTTAGATGGAGGTTTACTTTCTATATTAGATTCTATTTGTTTATGGAAACTAGTTATAATTTATAATTTATTTTAGGATTTGGATTTATAGTTTTCATAGTATTTAGGGCTTGATCTAGCACTATAAATACATGGTATTGCTGGGAGATTAATGAATTCAATCATCAGCTCTCCTCTATACTATTGAAGTGCAGATCCAGAAGCATGTCAAGCTAGATTTCATAGGATTTGAATTTCTAGTTTTAATAGGATTTAGGGCTTGATCTAGCACTATAAATACATGGTATTGTTGGGAGATTAATGAATTCAATCATCAGCTCTCCTCTATACCATTGAAGTGCATATCCAGAAACATGTCATGCTAGATTTCTCTATTCAGTTCTAAAGGGAGGTGGAACCTTGTTTACAAGTAATTAATTAATTAAGTTTTATTATTTTTCCTTCTTGTGTGAAACTTCTTCTGATAATCTATTTTTATTGATTGCATGCTAATTGATCTAATTGATTTAATATGGCCGGTTGAGTTAATTTAATCATTATCATCTGCTAGATTAAGATTGGTATTACGTGTAATTGATATCACTCTTCATCATAAGTAACAATATGGTAATACTAATTGTGGACAAGCTTTTGTGTATTGCTAAGATGATCAGAAAACAAGTTAAACAAATCGAGCTTATGTGTTTGTTGCTTGGATTAGCCTAATTCTCTATTTCGTAATGCTTCTGTCATATTAAATCTAGAGAGCTTGTTCTAGGTTATATGATAGTTAGAATCTGGTGAAGAGCTTGTTTCATACAGTGATTATCTAAAGAGAATTTCGGATAAAAGAGCTTATTGTTATCTAGGGCTTATAGTTTCATTGAAGGGTAAATAATAACAACTTGATTAATTGATTGATGTAACTTAGTGAAACTGAACTGCAGAACTGAAGTTTTTACACATTTGGTTAATTTTATCATTTAATTATGTTTTTATTAATTTAAAAACAAATTTCAAAAACCCCCCCATCGTTATTTTATGTCAAAAATGAAACGGGTCGAATTTATTGAGTCGTGATTCTGGGGACAAAATCCTTTTAAGGGGGGAAAGATGTGACGAACGATAATTTTGTAAATTAATTTTAATATTTATTGAATCAAATAGATATTTTCGATGATTTAATTATTAGATTTAATAATTAATTGATGCAATTGTGGTAGATTAATTTAATTATATGTGTTACATTTATTAAATTAATATGGAGAATAATTATTATTCAAATATGTAATTATGTGAGTTTAATGAATTAAATTAATTATTTAATTAAACATGATGTTACTTTAATTAATTTAATTATTAATTAGAGATTTAATAAATTGTCATCATTTATTAATGAGATATTTAATTATGTGACTATGTGAATTTATGAGAAATTATTATTTTTTTATTTAAAGTAAATTAAATAAAATATGAGATTTATTTTATAAGGAGTGTGACACTAACTAAACTATATGATAAAAGGTTTTATTAAAATAAAGAGTTTTTAACTTAGTTACTAGCCAAACATGGCACTAAGAGGGGTTAAGGTCAGTTAACCCATGACTGGGTAACTGACCACCAACGCGCGTCCGATCCTTCCTATTTGAATACGACGTAATTTTTCTTTTCTTTCATTTTTTCTTTCTTCCAAGTCTAATATTAAGCAGAGAGAGATACAGAGAGAGTTGAGAAAATTAGAGTAAAGTGTGGGAGAAGCTCTGTGATTGAGATATGGAGGAAGTTGTTATCTTTATATTCTACAATCAGGGTAATCTCCTCCTTCCCAATTACAATTTTACGTCATTAAGTTTCATGAATATGAGTTTCATAGTTTTTGGTTTAAACCTCTGTAATTGGGTTAGGAGTAAAGTTTATGGGTTATATGTGTGTTATGCTATATCAAATTGTGTTTAATTATGTATATGTTGTAAACCATAACATCAAATTCATGAAAACATGTCGTATCTAATTTCTACAAAATTATAGAGTTTGGGTTTTGGCCTTATGGCCTTATACGTGATATTTTATGTAGTAATCGTATATTATCCCTAAATTTTACACTCCTATATTATTATGCATGTTAATATGAAAAGACCAAACTTTAAATGAATGGATTTGGCTTTATAACGAATCCGTGACGTTGAATTTAGGAATTTATGTTAAAAACTTCAAGAACATCAGGAACAGTGGAAATTTTTATGTTTTAATTCTATGATTATGTGTTTTAATGGGTTAAAATTACTTTACAGATGTTGGGTAATGATTATATGTGAATATTAACATGTGGGTATGTTAAATTAGTGAAATTATTGATTATTTGGTGTCCTTTTCGCTGAACTCTGTGTTCTTCGCAAACTGGGAATCGAATTCTGGAGTCTCGCGTCGCGACGCCAACTCCAGAAATGAAGTCCTGCGTCGCAGCGCCACCGCGCCGCAGCCCCAAGTGTCCAGCCATAGCGCCATCGCGCCGCAGCGCGAAGATCAAGTATAATATTTGCGCCGCAGCGTCACTCTACAGAAAATTCAGAATTTGTTATTTTTTTTATGTTAAGTCTAGCAATGTGTTAGTAACTTAATGTAATGAATATGTAAATATGTTAGAGGTATAATGTGATGTTAAAATAAATATTTAACATGTAAATAACATAATTACATGTGAATTGAATTATTAAATACATAATTAGCTTGATAATTCATGAAGTACAAATTGTGTTACAAAGTGGTAAATTGATTAAGTATAGTCAATAATCAAAGTAGACAAAGAGAATGGGTTTATGTTGATTAGTTAAGTTGTAATTAACTGGTATTGTAAATGTGAATGATATGTATGATTTAAATCAAAGAACGTGCTTAGTTAAAGTGTAATCTACGCACAAGGCAAGTTTCCTAAACTTAAACTCTTAAATTTGAGCAAGTTCCCTAACCCTACTTGTCATTATTGTTCAAGCTTATTATTTACCTTGAATAAACTATCGTTACTATTATTCAAATTCAAATGATTTATTAAATATTGATTATCTTTTCAAAGTATGATTTAGTTATACAATAATTGTTCTATTGCATAATTCTTGAGATTATTGTTCAATTTGAATATCATTATTGTTGAACCTTATTAGACTAGTGAACCTTTAATGATTCAATTAATCCATAGTTGATGAGTGTTCTAAATTTCAGAACCCTTGATAAATTATCCAAACCAAACTTCCTTTGGTGCGGACTCGAATGTCAAACTGAGATGAACAACCCTGTATAGGGGATTATTTACGCTTTTGGGTTATGATATTATGCACAGTATGATACTAAGGGCTGATCCCCCTAAGTACGAGAAGAAGGTCCATAGTCTTATGACTGTTAAAGGTTTCAAGTATAACCCTTGTTAACCTAGGACATAGTTCAAGGTATTATGACCCTCAGAATTCTTTTGATTCTTGTTATTTATTCTTGATTCAAAAGTTGAGCTTTTATTCAGATGTCTTTGATCTATTCGCATGTTATTATACTGTTATTTCAATTTTTATACTTGTGGGCATTTGTGCTCACTCTTGCTTAATAATAACATTGCAGTTAAGAACGAAAGAGTTGACAAACCTTCCACTAGTAAGGGCAAGGGCAAAGTTAGCAAATGATGGAGACTTGTTAGTTGATATGACTTGTTATTTTATATGATGTATTTGTTTAAGACTTTAGTTAAAGATGTTGTTTAAGACTTATTTATTTATAATTCTGCACATATGTTTAAGGTTAGTTTAACCTGAGATTGTATTATTATTCAGATGTTGTAACCCTTAAGGGAAAGATTTTATTTCTATTTAATGCATGGTTGCATTTATTATGGGTAGATAGATGATATTTGTATCGTGAACACCAAATCCTATAAAAATGGAAGTACCAGATTTGGGGGTGTCACAGGTTGGTATCAAAGCCGTAGGTTATGAACCTTAGGTGGGGGAACAACCTTAGGTAGTAACCTTATAGAAAGAAGATAGTAAAGGAAAACTCTTATCGAGTTTTAAGAAATAAATTTTTGGTAATTCATTGAAGATAATAAAATACATTATGTGTCTATGTGTTAAATTATGTGCTCGTTAGTACGACTTAGTAACTAAAACTTAAAATTTTGTTGTCAGGATGACGAATGTTGGAGAAGCTAGTCAAGCTGGGGAGGAAGAACCCCGATTACCTATAGTACCTACAGAGGAGGAGACCCGAGACATACATGTTGTTAGGGAATAGTTAGTTTAGAGGGAGTCATCTCCATTGATCACCGTTGTTGGTCAGGAGCATGGGCCCGAGACTGATCCTGAGGAGGAGTTTGATGAGGAAGAGGAAGAAGAGGAGTTACCACGGTACACCGTTGATGCGGAGATGTATGACACGTTATACGACCGTAACATGGAATTACAAGACGAGGTTCAGGAATTGACTGAGCGAGTGACTGTTCAGCAGTCTACTTTAGAGCAGAAGGAGAGGGAGATTTCGACTCTTCACACACGATTGGAAAATATAGAATGGGATTTGGTCCATGAGAAGGGTCAAACCGAAGATAAGACCGAGGAGATAGAGAAGCTGAAAAAGGAACTGAAAGAAACCTCTGGAAGACTAAAAATAGCAGAGGAAGGATGGGTAAGAGAATCACGTCGAGCTGATCGTGCAGAAGATGATAGTCGTGCAAAGAAGGCAAAGCTTGAAGAGACATACTCCACACTTAATCATGCAATAGATGAGGCTCAGGAACGAGTTTTGAGATATCCCATCCAGTTCGAAGGACTTCCGTCGTATATGCTGGATCGCAGGACGATGTCTCGTATCATGGATGAGGAACGTGGCAAGGCTATTCGGCACCTTGATAGACATGATTAGAATCCGTTTAATTATGTGAAAGACTTAATTAGTTTTTATATGTAAATTCCGATGTGTTTATGAACGAAGGAATATGTTAATATTTTAAATCTCGTGGATTCTTTATTCTAGGATAGTTGATGTAAATAGCAGTTATGCTATAGTTTGATGTTAAAACTTTGAGTTGAATTAAATATATTAAGTTGTTTGAGATGATGTGATAAATGAGTATGTTAAATTATTGAGTAATGCCTTAACTATTTAGAGAAATAAATAAAGTTCTAATAAGCGTGTATTTAACAGAAAATGCCGCCAAGGAGAAGACAACAACGTCAACCGGCTCAGGAAGAGTCAACCAATAATAACAATAACGCCAACGCTTATCCTGTTCAGCAGTTGGTGAACTTACTGACGGGAGCAATGAACAATCAACCTCAAGCTCCACCAAACACAACGTTTAAAGACTTCAAGGCGGTGGGACCTCCCGAGTTCAAAGGTTCCAGGAACCCAATCGAGGCTCAAACGTGGGTCATGGAAATGGAGAAAGTATTCGACGTTGCTAGGGTTAGAGAAGACCAGAAGACCGCTTTCGCAACGTTTATGCTGAAGTCTGAGGCTAGCTATTGGTAGCAAGCAAACAAAGTGCGAGGAGGTGAAGGTGTAATTATATGGGAGAGATTTAAAGAAATGTTTTTCGAAATGTACTTCCCAACTAGTTCGCAGAATTAGATGGAAATTCAATTTCTGGAACTGAAGCAAGGAAACATGAGCGTACCTGAATATGCAGCTAAATTTGATGAGTTGGCAAGGTTTGCCCCGTACCAAGTACACACTGACGAAAGAAAGGCCAAAAGATTTGAACAAGGACTAAAGCCTTGGGTTTACAGTAAGGTGTCAATGTTTTAGATAAACACATTTGCCGGAGTACTGGAAAAGGCCATCCTCGCTGATGGTGGGAGCGATGCAGTGACCAAGTACAATCAAGAGCAGAAGAAGAAGAAGAGTGAAGGTGAAGGAAATAACAAGACTGGTGGGAGTAACACTGGGAGTAGTCATAATCAGAAGAGGAAGTGGATGGATAACTCGTCAGCTGGAAGTCAACAAGGAGGGCAGAAGAAGAAAATTGAAGCGTGCTCAAACTGTGGAAAAGCTCATCTAGGAGTTTGCATGAAAGGGAAGCGAGTGTGCTACAATTGTGGTCAGGAAGGCCACATAGCACCAAATTGTCCAAACCCAAAGAAGGGTGCTTGTTTTAACTGTGGTTCTAAGGATCATCTAGCAAGAGACTGCCCTAAGAAGGGATCAGGAGGAGCAGCACCAGGAGGTAACCGTGGAAATAACAGTGGAAATGCCTTAACCATCACCGGACCAGCCGCAACAAACCGACCGATCGCCAGAACTTTCAATATGACAGTGCAGGACGCAATCCAGTCTCGTGAGGTGGTGTCAGGTATCATTCCGATCAATGAAATTAATGCTTATGTTTTATTTGATTCGGGTGCTACTTGTTCCTTTATATCCGAAGACTTTGCTAATAGTTTAGATTTGCTTATGGATGAGTTGGAATATCCCATGAATATAGAAATTGCGAATAGAGAGATAATTCCTGTTAAGTACGTGTTTAAGAACTGTAGGGTGGATATTAAGGGTAATATCATGAACGTAGATCTTATCCCTATTCGGCTTAGGAAATTTGATGTTATTTTGGGTATGGATTGTTTATCCAATTATGGGGCGGTAATTGACTGCCAGAAGAAGCGTATTAACCTTATGACTCTGTCAAAGGTTCTGTTTTATGGTAGCAAGTCGCCTAGACAAGCGAGTTGTCTGACGATGATGCAGACCAGGAGGTTGTTAAGACAAGACTGTGTAGGATATCTAGCTTACATAGTCGACAGTCGAAAAGAGAATCTGAAGGTAGAAGAAATACTGATTGTGAGGGACTTCGTAGACGTATTTCCAAACGATTTACCAGGACTTCCACCAGATAGAGAGGAAGATTTCGTGATCGATTTGGCGCCCGAAACCGCTCCATTATCGAAGGCACCATATCGAATGACACCAGTAGAGATGAAAGAACTGATGGTCCAACTACAAGAATTGCTGGACAAGAATTACATTCAACCGAGCGTATCACCGTGGGGAGCGCCGGTGTTATTTATGAAAAAGAAGGACGGATCAATGCAGCTCTGTATTGACTATAGAGAACTGAACAAGGTCACAATTAAGAATAGATATCCATTACCAAGGATCGATGATTTGTTTGATCAATTGAAGGGAGCAAAATACTTTTCCAAGATAGACTTGAGAAGCGGTTATCATCAACTGAAGGTGAGACCAGAGGATGTACCGAAGACATCGTTCAGGACGCGATATGGTCACTACGAATTTTTAATAATGTCGTTTGGTCTAACGAATGCTCCTGCAACATTTATGGGATTAATGAATGGTGTGTTCAAGCCGTTTTTGGACAAATTCGTGGTAGTTTTTATAGACGATATTTTGGTATATTCGAAAACCAAAGAAGAACACGAAGAGCATCTGAGATTAACGTTGGAAGTATTGAGAAGGGAGAAGTTGTATGCTAAATTTTTGAAATGCGAATTCTGGATCAAGCGAGTACAATTTCTTGGTCACGTGATCGATAAAAATAGAATTTCGGTAGATCCATCCAAAGTAGAAGCCGTGATTAACTGGGAACAGCCGAGAACGCCGTCAGAAGTAAGAAGTTTTCTTGGATTGGCAGGATATTATAGAAGATTCATTCAAGATTTTTCTAAGATCGCAACTCCGTTAACGAATCTAACTCGAAAAGCTATGAAATTTGTTTGGACGGAGAAGTGTGAGGAGAGCTTTCAAGAATTAAAGAAGAGGTTGAGTACGACACCTGTGTTATCTCTTCCGGATGATACAGGCAATTTTGTTATTTTTAGTGATGCGTCGCATAAAGGACTTGGCTGTGTGCTAATGCAAAACGGTAAAGTCATCGCGTATGCATCACGATAGTTGAAGGATTACGAGAAGGGATACCCGACCCATGATTTGGAGTTAGCTGCAGTTGTTTTTGCTTTAAAAATTTGGAGGCACTATCTCTACGGGGAGAAGTGTGAGATATATACGGACCACAAGAGTCTGAAATATATTTTCACACAGAAAGATTTGAATATGCGTCAAAGAAGATGGTTAGAATTAATTAAGGATTACGACTGTGAGATTTTATGCCATTCGGTTAAGGCGAATGTAGTTGCCGACGCCTTAAGTAGAAAGGGTCGTGAGAAATTGATGATGTTGACTGCTCAGGAGGAGCTAATCACAGAAATGGAGAAACTGGAATTGGAAGTGAAGTATCCAATGGAGATTGATGAGAAGCTATTTCAGATGCAATCTGGTACAACTCTACTAGATAAAGTGAAGGAGGCTCAGCTTCAGGAAGATGAATGCAAAAAGGTGACAAAGAAGATATCTGAAGGAACCGAACCGAGATTTAAGATGGATAAGGAAGGAATACTGAGATTTAAGAGTAGAATTTGGGTACCACCAGTATAAGAGATTAAGGAGGATATTTTAAGCGAGGCTCATAGTTCAAGATATTCGATTCACCCTGGTAGTACCAAGATCTTAGACAACATTTTTGGTGGCCGAATTTGAAACGTGATGTTGCAGAATGTGTTGCCAAGTGTCTGACCTGTCAGAAAGTAAAAGCAGAACATCAGAGACCAAGTGATTTACTTCAACCGTTAGAGATCCCAGAATGGAAATGGGAACACATTACAATGGACTTCGTGGTTGGCCTTCCGACGACTCAGAAAGGCTACGACGCAGTATGGGTTATCGTTGACTGACTGACGAAATCTGCACACTTCCTTCCGATCAAAATAAGATTCAACTTAGATCAGTTGGCCAGGCTATACGTAAAAGAGATTGTTTCGAGGCACGGAGTTCCGGTATCAATTGTTTCAGATAGGGATCCGCGCTTCACATCAAATTTCTAGAAACGTCTTCAGGAATGCATGGGTACGCAATTACAAATGAGTACAACTTACCACCCTCAAACAGACGGACAGAGTGAGAGAACGATTCAGACATTAGAAGATATGCTAAGAGCTTGTGTAATGGACGTTAAAGGAAATTGGGATGATCACCTACCATTAGTAGAGTTCGAATACAACAACAGTTACCACGCTAGTATTGGCATGCCGCCTTATGAAGCGTTATACGGCAGAAAGTGCAGAACTCCGCTTTATTGGGATGAAGTTGGTGAAAGACAATTGCTAGGGCCAGAATTGGTACAACAGATGGCAGAAATAGTCAAAGTGATCCGAGCACGACTGGTAGCGGCTCAAGATCGACAAAAGAAATACGCTAACCCACATCGTAAAAATATCGAGTTTGAATCAGGTAGTTATGTTTTCTTGAAGGTCTCTCCTTGGAAAGGAAAGATCAGATTTGGAAAGAAAGGGAAAGTGAGCCCAAGATTCATTGGACCCTTTGAAGTACTGAGAAGAATCGGAGAAGTTGCGTATGAGGTAGCCTCACCTCCAGCACTCGAGAATATCCATAACGTCTTTTATGTTTCTGTGTTACGACCCTACAAGCCTGATTACAAGCATGTAATCGAATACGAACCCCTACATTTTGAGAAAGACTTATCTTATGAAGAAATTCCTGTTCAAATTGTTGACCGAAAAGAACAAGTTCTCAGAAATAAAGTGATACCTTCTGTTAAGGTAATTTGGAGGAACCACAACGCTGAAGAAGCTACGTGAGAACTCGAAGAGAATATGATGAAGAATTATCCTCATTTATTTATTTAATTATGTGTATGCGATTCTGGGGACAAAATCTTTGTAAGGGGGGGAGAATGTAACAGGTCGAATTTATTGAGTCGTGATTCTGGGGACAGAATCCTTTTAAGGGGGGAAAGATGTGACAAACGAGAATTTTGTAAATTAATTTTAATATTTATTGAATCAAATAAATATTTTCGATGATTTAATTATTAGATTTAATAATTAATTGATGCAATTGTGGTAGATTAGTTTAATTATATGTGTTACATTTATTAAATTAATCTGGAGAATAATTATTATTCAAATATGTAATTATGTGAGTTTAATGAATTAAATGAATTATTTAATTAAACATGATGTTACTTTAATTAATTTAATTATTAATTAGAGATTTAATAAATTGTCATCATTTATTAATGAGATATTTAATTATGTGATTATGTGAATTTATGAGAAATTATTATTTTTTTATTTAAAGTAAATTAAATAAAATATGGAATTTATTTTATAAGGAGTGTGACACTAATTAAACTATATGATAAAAGGTTTTATTAAAATAAAGAGTTTTTAACTTAGTTGCTAGCCAAACATGGCACTAAGAGGGGTTAAGATCAGTTAACCAATGACTGGGTAACTGACCACCAACGCGCGTCTGATCCTTCCTATTTGAATACGACGTAATTTTTCTTTTCTTTCATTTTTTCTTTCTTCTAAGTCTAATATTAAGCAGAGAGAGATACAGAGAGAGTTGAGAAAATTAGAGTAAAGTGTGGGAGAAGCTCTGTGATTGAGATATGGAGGAAGTTGTTATCTTTATATTCTACAATCAGGGTAATCTCCTCCTTCCCAATTACAATTTTACGTCATTAAGTTTCATGAATATGAGTTTCATAGTTTTTGGTTTAAACCTCTGTAATTGGGTTAGGAGTAATGTTTATGGGTTATATGTGTGTTATGCTATATCAAATTGTGTTTAATTATGTATATGTTGTAAACCATAACATCAAATTCAAGAAAACATGTCGTATATGATTTCTACAAAATTACAGAGTTTGGGTTTTGGCCTTATGGCCTTATACGTGATATTTTATGTAGTAATCGTATATTATCCCTAAATTTTACACTCCTATATTATTATGCATGTTAATACGAAGAGACCAAACTTTAAATGAATGGATTTGGCTTTATAACGAATCCGTGACGTTGAATTTAGGAATTTATGTTAAAAACTTCAAGAACATCAGGAACAGTGGAAATTTTATGTTTTAATTCTATGATTATGTGTTTTAATGGGTTAAAATTACTTCACAAATGTTGGGTAATGATTATATGTGAATATTAACATGTGGGTATGTTAAATTAGTGAAATTATTGATTATTTGGTGTCCTTTTCGCTGAACTCTGTGTTCTTTGCGAACTGGGAATCGAATTCTAGAGTCTCGCGCCGCGGCGCCAACTCCAGAACTGAAGTTCCGCGCCGCAGCGCCGCAGCGCCACAGCCCCAAGTGTCCGGCCAAAGCGCCATCGCGCCGCAGCGCGAAGATCAAGTATAATATTGGCGCCGCAGCGCCACTCTACAGAAAATTCAGAATTTGTTATTTTTTTTATGTTAAGTCTAGCAATGTGTTAGTAATTTAATGTAATGAATATGTAAATATGTTAGAGGTATAATGTGATGTTAAAATAAATATTTAACATGTAAATAACATAATTACATGTGAATTGAATTATTAAATACATAATTAGCTTGATAATTCATGAAGTACAAATTGTGTTACAAAGTGGTAAATTGATTAAGTATAGTCAATAATCAAAGTAGACAAAGAGAATGGGTTTATGTTGATTAGTTAAGTTGTAATTAACTGGTATTGTAAATGTGAATGATATGTAGGATTTAAATCAAAGAACGTGCTTAGTTAAAGTGTAATCTACGCACGAGGCAAGTTTCCTAAACTTAAACTCTTAAATTTGAGCAAGTTCCCTAACCCTACTTGTCATTATTGTTCAAGCTTATTATTTACCTTGAATAAACTATCGTTACTATTATTCAAATTCAAATGATTTATTAAAGATTGATTATCTTTTCAAAGTATGATTTAGTTATACAATAATTGTTCTATTGTATACTTCTTGAGATTATTGTTCAATTTGAATATCATTATTGTTGAATCTTATTAGACTAGTGAACCCTTAATGATTCAATTAATCCATAGTTGATGAGTGTTCTAAATTTCAGAACCCTTGATGAATTATCCAAACCAAACTTCCTTTGGAGCAAACTCGAATGTCAAATTGAGATGAACAACCCTGTATAGGGGATTATTTACGCTTTAGCGTTAAGATATTGTGCACAGTATGGTTCTAAGGGCTAATCCCCCTAAGTACGAGAAGAAGGTCCATAGTCTTATGATTGTTAAAGGTTTCAAGTATAACCCTTGTTAACCTAGGATATAGTTCAAGGTCTTATGACCCTCAGAATTCTTTTAATTCTTGTTATTCATTCTTGATTCAAAAGTTGAGCTTTTATTCAGATGTCTTTGATCTATTCGCATGTTATTATACTATTATTTCAATTTTTATACTTGTGGGCATTTGTGCTCACTCTTGCTTAATAATAACATTGCAGTTAAGAACGAAAGAGCTGACGAACCTTCCACTAGTAAGGGCAAGGGCAAAGTTAGCAAATGATGGAAACTTGTTAGTTGATGTGACTTGTTATTTTATATGATGTATTTGTTTAAAACTTTAGTTAAAGATGTTGTTTAAGACTTATTTATTTATAATTCCGCACAGATGTTTAAGGTTAGTTTAACCTGAGATTGTATTATTATTCAGATGTTGTAACCCTTAAGGGAAAGATTTTATTTCTATTTAATGCATGGTTGCATTTATTATGGGTAGATAGATGATATTTGTATCGTGAACACAAAATCCTGTGGAAATGGAAGTACCGGATTTGGGGGTGTCACAAAAAAAGTCGAATAAATCTAAAATAAATCACTCTCTGTGGGATCGATCATTGCTTACTACTGTGCTAATCTTTTGAATTTGTGATGTGAAAGCGAAGTTAATTTTAGAGTGTCAACGACAGCTCCCACACTGGCATATGAAAAACCTAGTGGTTGATATTACAATATCCTCATAAACTGATTATAGTAACTAGCTTTTCACCAAGTTAGTTTCTTAGTTGCGTACCTAGAAGCAGTCTCATAAGCATTGTAATGACCGAGAAAATCGAATTATTTATAAAATAATTTTATTTGATTAAATAATGATTAAAATTATAATATATGTTATTATAATGAGTAAGCAAGATGAAGGTTGTTCTATAACCTAAAAGTGTAATAAAGTCGAAGTATTCTGACTACGTGATAGAATTAAGGTGTTTGAATTTTCAAGACGAAAATAAAAGCTTTCCGAGAAATTCTCTGAAAAATACTATTCATCCATTTCTGCTCGGGAATTATTTTTGAACTTCCGGGAAATACGTAATGATAAAATGATAAGGAAGGATGAATTAGGTAATAATAATTTAGTTATGACAAACGCAGTTTTTCGCCTACGTACTAAATTCGAGAATGTTAAGGAAAGTAAAGATTTGAATAAATGATGATCGTATAATAAGAAAGTATTATACGAGGCAATGAATACGAGTATGATACGAAGTATTGTACTAGTATATACGAAAGATGACATAATGTATATGATGAATGATTATACGAACTAGTATACGCAGAGAATATGAGAATTATACGTTAAAAGCCTTAAGCCAATTGTAATGGACTAATTGAATTTGTGTAGGAATTGGGCAAGCCCAAGTGCAATCTTGTTAAGGCCCGAAGATAAGAAATGAAAGCCCAACGTTAGGCCTAAAGTTAATTAAACCTAAGCCCAAACTAAGATCCGGACCCGTGGATCAAATCGATGGTTCACAGGGTGTGAAAAACCCATGGGGCAACCCATGTGGGCCCCCCATGAGTGAGTCATGGCTGGCCAACTTGGTTGCCAAGCAAGAGATAGGATGTTAGTTGAGGAGGTGGGAATAGTAAGGAGGTGGGATTATGACCCTTATACCCTCACTTTGGAAATCCTATAAATAGAAGGCTTGTCGTTTCATTTGGTGCTTGTTTAATTTCCACTAACATCTTAGAGCTAAGCAATTATATTGAGAGAAAAGTAAGAGATAGACTTTGCTAATTCAAGAAGAAGAAGAAAGAAAGATTGAACATCAAAGGTAATAAACCTTTAAACCACTAATCTTCATCTCTTCATTGGTAGTTTGATAGAGAAGTGATTATTGGTGGTGCATGTATTATAAGGAGTAATAAGGATGGTTATTAGTGGACTTAAACATTAATAAACCATGTTGTAAGTGGAATCATAGTCATAGAGTTATGAACTAATGAAGAACATATGAAGAATTGTCATTTTATTATTAATGGACAAGTTTAAAACCATTGTGTATAGGATTCGATGATATATGTTTGGTTAGGATGATATAATGATGGAATGAATCCATTTTGAATGGTGTAAAAATCTCAAGTAACGAAATTATGACAAAATTTACGAGATTAGATGATAATCATCGAAATCGTGAAATTCTCAGAATGAAAGTCAAAAGTCGCCATTTAACTTGGAAACCTTGGATTTCAATGGCGTATAGTATAACTTTGCATTTTAGTGTTGCGGACTCGAGAATGGTCGAATTTCGACTTAAACGAAGAAACGAGCTATGAACGTTCACGAACATTTAATGAACACGTAATAAAGAACTTAAACGATGAATTTCGTGTTAACGGATTCAAAAATGTAAGATTTTCTAATGAAATCGTAGTACACATGATATGTGAGCTAACGGCTTTTGAACGAGCCAATTCTGACTTATAATGAGTAAGTTATGAGCCGGAAAGAATTGCAGTAGAAAATTTAGAAAAATTTCTTTGAGGCAGGGCCGACGCCGTAGTGCCGTCCCAGGCTCTAAAGCTGGCGCCACAGCACCAGACCGAACCCTCACTCACTGTTAAGTGGCGCCACAGTGCGGCCCATAGTATAGGATGTGGCACCACAGTGCTAAGGCTAAGTCTCAGGTGCTGCTAATTTGCGCCGCAGCGCGAGCTATATAAAGGAAGTTGGCGCCACAACGCCAACACTAGGAAAGAGACAGTAAAGAATTAAAATGAATGTAAAGAATGTAGAAGTTGATTGAAGGTGCATTATTACCTTAATATACTTAGAGTAACATCGTTAAGGATGATAATAACCTTAGGAATTACAACTAAAAGTTGACAAAAGGTTATGAGAATGTGAACACAAAGTAATACGATAAATCGTAACGAATGTTAACCAATCTAATGAATGATTAGATTGAGATGAAGGGGAAGATAGATTAGTGATCATACTTGATTGATTATGACCTAATGCGGTATGTTATGTGATTATGTATTGTAGAATCCTTAGAGACTCAAAGGAAAAGTGTATTAACGGTAGAAGATGCTGAAGGCAAGTGTTCTAAACCCTTGTCTATGTTCTTTTGGACAAGCTTTGTGATTCATGTATCTTGCGCATGAATTGATGTATAACGAAGTTGAAGCCAATTCCTTCGGCTAGACTTAATATGTTTTGTGGATTTACTTATAATCTATCAAAATATTACCAATGTTGCTATCTTATGCCAACCGTTTTGGTATGGATTTCCAAGAAAGACTGAGTATGAATAAAAAAATGTTTTGTCATCAAACGACATACACGTGAGGTTGCCAAAACTTAAACGTAGCTACGTTTAATGACGTAGTGTTGTACACCATAGAGTACTATAGGCTGATCACCTAGACGTGCTCGTAAGAAATGCCGAACTTACGGACTTGGTACCGGGTTGTCCTTTTCAAAGAAAGAATGAAATGCTCAAGGTCTTGGACGAAAATCAATGTTTAACATATATTGTGCATTGTTAAACATTTTAAAGAAAAAAGAAGTGCTATTTTGAATTATCTATAGTACTTCATAACTATTGATTCAGTTATAGAAGATATACGATTCATATGATTCAAACCTATTACTTAAATGAAATTTTCATACTTGTTGAGCTAGTTATGCTCACTCTAAGACCGAACGAACTGAAGGATCCAGCAAGGATAAAAGAAAGGCTAAGGCGGATAAATAGACATCTTTGTAATAGTATAATATGAACTTTAATAATTAGTTGATACTACGACAATGAACATATGTATTAGTTACAAAGAACTTGGGAAGGGAAATATTAATTTGTAATATATAGAAGACATATCCACTCTTTTGAGGTATTTCAATTGAATGTATGTATGAACTGTAGCACCATGTAGCACCATCTGTCAGGTTGGAAGATACCCGAATTTGGGGGCGTCACAGGTTGGTATCAGAGCTATAGGTTATAAAGCTTAAAGGGGGAAAAGAACCTTAAGTCATAACCCTAAGAAGAGTTAAAGAAGTAAAAGATGAAGTTAACCCTAAAAGTGGATTAAATGTGATATGTGCTTTTACTATTCTAAAGTGTGTACTAATCAAAATAATTTGTTTTGTTGTAGATGTCAGGAGATAACGTGATGTATAGGGATATACACGTGGTTAGTGAGGAATCTGTAAACCAAGTAGAGATTTTACCAATTCCTGTAGCTGAGTTACCAGAGGTGGTGGCGGTTGAGTCAGAAGACTCGGAGAATTTAGGATTCATATCCTTATTTGATGGCATATCAGAGGAGGAGGTGGAGGTGGTGTCGTTTAACACGATAGCACCTGTAGAAGAGATGACTCCGGGGGAGTCAATGAAAGCGCTATTCATGACCGTGTTGGATAGAAATATCCAGTTGGGGAAAGAGGTGAAGGAGTTAAAGGAGGAGATCTATGATATCTTGGTAAACAAGAAAGACATGGAGACGATGTGGGAAGAGGAGCATGACGAGAAGGTTTTGGCGAAGGACAAGGTCCATGAGCTGAAATATGAGGCCTTTGAGCTTAGACAGGAGCTAAAGGCTAAGAAGCAGAATGTAACGCCCCGAAATCCGGTCTACCTTCAGACCCGGATTTCGTACGTCACGAGTACATCATTCATCCAACATACATCATTATATATTGAAATATAACAACATACATTCTCAATTCCAAGGTTCTTGAAACCTTATAACCTTTCTCATTATAAATAATGATAATTACATTATTCCTTTCATCTTACAAGAGTGACTTTTATCCGCCACCAAGGATACATACAGTTCATTAAACTAATCTATAGTTTAATTTTCTTCTTTCTACATTACAAGTCTTCGCTTGATCTTCACACACATTCACATACTGAATGGCACTTGGTCTGAATACCGCTTAGCTTGATCTTTATGGGATCCTTAAGTTCTTTCTAACATCGTTCGCTGAAAATGTTTTTCATTTAAAGCAAGTGTGAGCATTCAATTGCCCAACAAGTCATCACAGTTTGAACATACAAGTTCAGAATTCAAACATTTCTTTAGAACTTCAATAACCGAACAAAGGTTATGAAGCAGCTTGAATAATAGGAATAATCTCGATTCCTATCATCTTAAAACCATACTCACTTTCACTTTGAAATACTTTCATTCTTCTACCTTTTTCATACACGTTCTGTCTGGCTAGAATCATTAGCACAGACTTAACAATAACGGTTCATGAATAAACCGAGCATACTTGTATTGAACAGTTTGATCACAAAATAGTTCATCTCATAGAAACACCGAAGTGCTCACATTGTGGCACAAGGCCTCATACATAATACCACCTTATACAAATATCGCACATTCGCACATAGACAGAACTTCTCAAGTTCAACATCTGAGAAGTTTAAGAAACTAGCATTCATTTAAAATATGAATGAAGTTAGGAAACTTGCCTTACGCACAGCTACAACTTATGTTGAACTGCTCATTCCAAATCCCTACATAACACATAAGGAAATAACACGTACACCAATTAGTCATATACTTGACTTACGCATTGGTTTACTTAACTTTACTTCTTAAGGTTCGCGTTCTTGTAATTTAAGCTTACGCGACTAACTTTCATTACCAGATTATGACTTTATGACATACTGAGATATCTTATTCATACATTTATCATCTTTGATGATTTACATTCTTATCTTCTTCTTATACTTCTCTTAGGACTCAACACACATCGTGTCTTTGCTAGTAGTCCATATGACAACCATCAAAGGTTACGATTGTACTACAACCAAACTTCTCTTAACTTATACGAACCATTAAACTATAATGTTCGTTAAGTCAAACTTATATTCCTTACAGCTTTCTGGCAACTAAATGCCATACCTCATGATTCATTCTTTATCGTCTAAGTCATACAGTCTTTTGTACACTCGGAACGATCATTCAATGTCAATACTATGTGGTCATAGCGTTAACCATTTCATATGAATTTATTCATACCTTAAAACGTCCAGTTCCTTCAACTCAGAACGTTTATCCAAGTTATACTTATTAACTTGGCTTCTTAACGTTATACGTTATTATCTTCCACTCAGTTTCTTCACCATTCACGGTTAATCAACATTCTTCATTACATTACGGCTTTCTTGATACCATTCGTATCTTACTTACTAATTTCATCAACGTCTATGTCATACAACCAGGGTATACTTAGAACGTTCGTCCAACGCGAATACAATTCACAAGGATCATTTACGTATTCAACATTCACGTTGCTCGTCTCTTAATCTCTCATTCAACCTTTATTCAAGGTTTTAATCACTTTCAATTGTTATCCATCCCATGAACCCCATGTTCATTATTCTGTCTTAATGTCAAAGCCATACTGTTCGTTATATGCTAAGACCGATCGTTCTTCGCAACAAAATTGCGTTCACAGAGTCTATACGCTTTACGTTCATCTTACAATGCCATGCCATAACATCGGAATGTTATTCATTACCTTCATCACTCAACGTCTAAGGAATCACAATCATAACAATCCCTCATGTTTGTTCATTATGACTACGGTCCCTGGATATCGGTTCCGTAATTTATTGCTTACATTCTCTATCTTTTAATCTCATTTAATCTTTTTGTTCAACCTTTATTAAAGGTTTAAGACACTTGATTAAGTGTTACATTACGTGAACTATATGTTCATACTTCTTTCTTGCACATCCCCCGAGAAATTGAGCAGTTATAATCTCATTTCTGGGTATTGCCCTGCACTGGCGCTGCGGCGCCGTGCCCTTCCTTTCCTCTCGCGCTGCGGTGCGACCTCCTTTTCTCTCCTCTCTTCCCGGACTGGCGCTGCGGCGCCAAGTCCTTCCTTTGCTCTCGCGCTACGGTGCCACTCTCTAGAAGGTTATGGTCGAGCTCGCGCTCCAGCACCACCTCTCCAAGCATGACTCGCGCTGCGGCGACGAGCATGAAACTTAGAAAAATTTCCTAAGTCTTTTACAAGCTTGAGACACGTACTTTACGATCTCATAATTTCTTCGTTATAATTCAGAACGAGATCGTTCCAAAGACATTCTCTTCCTTATCTAACATACTTTGATTACCCATGGACAGAGCTTCATTCTGAATCAGTTAACATGCCATTCAATTGGCGTAATTTTCACTCTTCGTTCATTTTAACGCCTTTAACGTTCTTCGTTCGTTCGTCCGTAATTCGGTCATCCGAACTGAAAATTTGTTCGTTCTTGAGTCTACGACTCACGTTTTATACGTTTTCTTACATTCTTATGAAACCCTACACGTTCGGGTTCATTTACTAACTTTCAAATTTTCGTTCTGTCTTTTACGAAAATTTCGCCATAACTTCGTTATAGCTCAATTTTAATCCATTCTTCATGAACGTTTCTAACATTCTTAACCAAGCAATAAGCATCTAACTTATATGCGATGGTTTTAAACTTGTCCATCAACAACATTTATCCTACGATGGTTTTAAATTTGTCCATCAACAACGTTCTTCGTGTTCTTCGCGTTTCTTCGCGTTCTTCATTTTTAATTGATATTTTGGATTACGATTCTTCTTTTTCTTGGAATTTGATGTTATAGAACACCATTCCTTACTTATTTGACCTACTCACTCATAAAATTCATTCGGATCGCTCAAAATCCTCATGAATCTTATACTTCCTTAAGAAATTTATAAAATAAATTTTTAATTCTTATTTCTTCATTTTCTTACGATTTCAACCATATGAAATCTTTCTCATTATCTTTTACTCCTTGTTCTCATTAAGTTATGTTTTTAAACATAAAAACTTAAAGAAAATAAATAGAAGAACTAGGGTTCGGATTACCGTTCTTCTTTAATCCTCTTCCGTTAGACAAAGCTGACGATTTGCGAGCTTTTCTATTTCTCGATCACTTTTGATCCGAGCATTCATGCTCATTCTCTTCCTCTTCCTCTTCCAACCAAGCTCTCTCTCTCTCTCTCTCAAGTGTAGGATTTTCAAAATCCCATTCAAATGAGATTAAGCTTCCTATTTATAGATTTTCAAGGCTTAGGGCAATTTAGTCATTTCGCCCCCCACCTCCTTACTATTCACACCTCCTCCAACACTTAGCCACCAAGTTAACTTGGCCACCACCCTTACTTGGTGGCCAAGCGGCCGACCCACATGCCCATGGGTCATCCCATGGGTTGCCCCATTGGTTATTACCCATTCGTTTACCCACCGGTTTGATCCGCGATTTCTTTTCTTGGTTTGGGCCTTAACCCTAATTCTTATTGGGCTTAACTTGGGCTTGATTTCACAAATCATTGGGTTTGACATAATCCAAGTCCAATTGGATTCTACAAAGTCCATGAACTCAAAGTCCATTGAGACTAATCGTATTCTACACATTCCATTCTCGTATTCTCGTATTTTCTTCGTATATCATTCGTACGATATTCGTATTATACGTCGTACTACTCTTCATACTATACTCGTATAATAACTCGTGTTATACTCATATTTCTCACGCATAATAACCCTAATTATTATACGCGATCATAACATTCTCGGAACTCACTTTTCTAAACTCTTAGGTTTTGAGTCCGCAGGCGAAAACTTCGTTTTTGCCATAACTGAAATATTATTGAATATTCCATCACGTCTCAGAATTAAACGTAATCTATAACTTCTCAGAATTTCAAAATAAATCTCCGAGCAGAAACTGATGAATAGTGCCTATTTCGTCTTTTTCCCCGAAAAATATTTTGTTCCCGGAAAAATTTCATTTTCGTCTTGAAAATTCTTACTCGTTCAATCTAGCTCGTAGCCAGAATCATCCCGATTAATAATCATTCTAGGTTATAGAACGATTAATAAACACTTAGCACAGAATAATATTAATAAAAATTTATTTTATTAATAACTAATTCTTTAAACTTAAATTCTGGACAAACCGAATTTTCGGGTTGTCACACAGAAGATTAGTAGAATGTCCTACATACATAGGAGTTCTCACGAGGATTTTCAGGGGCAAGTGGCTTAGTATCATGTGGAGGCGGGGCAGACTTGGCATACTATCAGTCGAGATGTGATAGCCAGTCTTGCCAATGCAGACTATGAGAATGCCATTAGGCAAATGTAATCTAGCTAGTTGTTAGAGTAGAGTTAGATATGTAAATATGTTATATCTATGTAGTGACATAAAACTCTCTTTTGTATATCAAAGGGTAGTCTTTTGTAAATTCCAATTTTTGGAAAGTAATTACGAAAAAATAATGTAATCAGCTAAGGTTGTGTAATGACGAATGATGTAGTATTATATTACAAGGAAGAAGCATATCAATATAAGCCTTTTATTGAACATATTGTGCAATGAGTTTGAGTTATTGTTTAAAAAATGAATAATAACTAATTAACAAGAAGAAAGTAATGATGAAGTGTTATTTATTTTAACAGAAAGATGCCGCCAAGAAGAAGACAATGAAATCAAGAAGCGAACATGAATCAACCAGAAGGGGGACTGGCTAATCCGATGCAAGAGTTCGTTAACTTATTAACGACTGCTTTTAACCGAAATGGGGCGAATATACCTGTAAATCCTGCGATAGTACGAGCTACTACATTTAAGGATTTTAAGAGTGTAGGTCCGCTGGAGTTCAAAGGAACTACAGACCCTATAGAAGCCCAAACTTGGGTAAAAGAAATTGAGAAGACATTTGTTATTGCAAATGTCGAAGAGGGGCAAAAGGTTTCTTTTGCTACCTACATGATGAAGGGAGAGGCCAACTTTTGGAGGGAGGCAAACCAGGCTAGGGTTGGGATAGAAAACCTAACGTGGACACGGTTCAAGGTGATTTTCTTCGAGAACTACTTTTCACGAGTATGCACGGTAAGATGAAGATGAGGTTTCTAGAACTGAAACAAGGGGAAATGACTGTTCCCCAATATGCTGCAAAGTTCAAGGAACTGACGAGGTTTGCTCTATATTAGGTGGATACAGAGGTGAGTAAGATGAGGAGATTTGAGCAGGGCTTGAATCCCTGGCTCTATAACCAGATATCAGTGTTTCAAAGTAATTCCTTTGGAACCATTCTAGAGAAGGCAATAATTACCGAGGGTGGTAATGAGGCTTTAAGCCAATACCACAGAGAGAAGAAGAACAAGAATAAGGTAGATGGGGGAGTGAAAACCGAGGGAGCCAGTGGTAGTGGCAACAGGCAAAAGAGAAAGGGTTTTAACTCTGGGAATATCGGAGTAAAGCAAGGAGATCTTAAGAAGAGGATGGAGGCATGCAAGAAATATGGAAAGACTCATTTAGGAGTCTGTCTCAAGGGAAAAGGAATGTGCTACAACTGTGGATAGGAGGGACACATTTTTCCTAATTGTCTAAGTCCGAAGAAGAATCACGGATGCTTCGTATGTGGATTAACTAATCACATGGCGAAGAATTGCCCGAAGAAGGGGATGGATGAGAATAAGGGCACTAATAGCGGTAAGTTAGCTATTAGTGGTCCAGCTCAGATGAGTAGGCTGATGCCCCGCACTTTTAACATGACAGTCCAAGATGCAGTTGCATCAGGGGATGTAGTTGCAGGTATTATCCCAATCAACTATATAAATGCTTATGTGTTGTTTGATTCGAGAGCTACTTGTTCTTTCATAGCATGTGATTTTGCTAGACGATTAGGATTACTTCCTGAAAGATTGCCTATACCTTTGAATATCAAGGTAGCCAATGAATAAATAATTCTTGTTGAAAATATTCATAAACATTGTTGTGTAGAAATACGAGGTTATAAATTATCGGTAGACTTGATACTGATAAAGTTGGGAGAATTCGATGTAATTCTAGGGATGGATTGGTTGTTTAACCATGGCGCAATTATAGATTGTCAAAAGAAATGTGTAAACATTAAAACGTTGAGATAACCTCATGTAGTGTTTTACGGTAATAAATCGTCGAGACGTTCGTGTTAACTTACCATGACGCAAACTAGGAAATTGTTGAGGAATGGATGTGTTTTTTGTTTGTGTCATGTTGTTGATACCCAGAGAGTGGGAGCAACGATGGAACAAATACGTATAGTCAAAGAATTCGTGGATGTATTTCCAAGCTAATTACCAGGTTTCTACTAGATAGGGAGATTGAATTCATAATAGATATTGTGCCAGGAGCGGCACCAATTTCAAGGGCATCGTATCGTATGGCACCAGTAGAAATGAAGGAGTTGATGGTTCAATTACAAGAACTGTTGGATAGAAAAAACATTCAACCGAGTATTTCACCGTGGGGAGCACCGGTACTATTTGTGAAGAAGAAGGATGGATCGTTGAGACTTTGTATCGACTACCGAGAGTTGAACAAGTTAACAATAAAGAATAAATAACCATTGCCCATGATCGATGATCTCTTTAATTAGTTGAAAGGGTCAAAGTATTTTTCTAAGATAGATTTGCGAATGGGATATCATCAGTTAAAGGTTAGGAAGGAGGATGTACCTAAGACGACATTCAGGACTCGTTACGGCCATTACGAGTTTTTGGTGATGTCATTTGGATTGACGAATGCACCAGCTGCATTTATGGATATGATGAACAGAGTGTTCAAATAATATTTGGACAAATTCGTTATAGTGTTTATCGATGATATTCTAGTCTATTCTAAGACGCCAGAAGATCACGCTGAACACCAATGGTTAGCGTTGGAGACACTAAGAAAGGAGAAGTTATATGCAAAATTCACTAAGTGTGAATTTTGGCTAGAAAGGGTATAATTTTTAGGACATGTTATCGACCGAGATGGAATTTCAGTAGACCCAACAAAGGTAGAAGTAGTGATTAATTGGGAACAACAGAAAATGCCGACTGAGGTATGGAATTTTCTAGGGTTAGTGGGATACTATCGAAGATTTATCTAAGATTTTTCTAAGATAGCTACTTCGTTGACTAATTTGACAAGGAAGACAGTGAAGTACGTGTGAACTGAGAAGTGTGAAGACAATTTCTAAGAACTGAAGAAAAGGTTGAGTGAAGCACATGTATTGTCTTTACTCGATGATATAGGAAATTTTGTAGTTTATAGTGATGCTTCGCATAGAGGACTTGGTTGCGTGCTCATGCAACATGGCAAGGTCATTACGTATGCATTGTAATAACCGAGATTTTCCATGTAATTTAACAATTTCAATAAACAAACTTATGTGAAATTCTTATGTGATAATTATTTACTACATGTATCTATATTTACTTAGATTGTATGTGATGAGATGTTTTTGAATGGTTGGTTCCGTTTAATTCAACTATTTAAAATGGGTAAGTATGAAATTAATTTTAATTAATTTCGTGGGATGACTTTAAAACATGACTTTGAGTTTGAAGCGGAATTTAGTGACGCGGACAACGTATTTGAGTCCGAAACGTCGAAATTAGTCAGGATAGACTGTAACCACGAAAATGCGTCACGGTTAACTTTTTGGTCAAAGTCAACCGGTTGACTTTTTTGGGGGAAAAGTTAACTACGAATTTTGAAGTTGAGTTTGAAGAAACGGAGAGTTCCATGACGTCCGGGCTGTCGACTTTAGTAGGAATCGATATAAGTATCGACACGTTGTACTACGAGGGGCAAAATGGTCATAATGGTTACTTAATTGATTAAAGGGATAAATTTATATTTTAATAAATAGACCAGCAGCTGGGGGGAAGCCTTGTGTCACACATATTGGGACAAGGAGGAAAAGAATACGTATATATCAACATAGCAATGATAGGAGTTAGTTTATTTCTCAAACCAAACAACTTTTCATTTTCTGTATCTCCCATTTGGTTGGTTTAATTATCAAGTGATCATGGGTTATGGCAAAGGTCTCTCAACTGATGATTTCAGATTACCCGTTACAACAAGCATCTATGCTATCATCATATACATATATACACTCTTCACTTCTATGTTCTTCATTTTACTAAAATTCCACCAAGAGAGTAAACTTGGAGAGAAATTGAGAGTGTTAGATAGTGTTAGAAGAATTATGGAGATTTGGAGAGCCTAACAAGCGAGGTGTGAGTCTCAATCAGAGTTAAAACAAGGAGGAATTCGTCCAAGGTGAGCTATGAAACTCTCTTTTATGTGTTCTTAAGGAAATAGTGAAAACATGCATGGATAAGAATGATAGATGTTTGTTTCGGCTTGGTAATGATATGCTATTGCTTTGTTTCTGATATTTGGTATTAGAGAATGAAAATTCTGGTTTATTACATTTTCTAACTCATAGAAAGTCAAGAAATCATGCCATGTATGCTAAGTGTTTGATAAAATGCCTCTAACATGCTAGTTTGATCAAAACATGAAAAGTTAGAGAAATGAATTGTTGTAACATGTATATATATGTTATTAGAAGTGATCTGGATAATAGGGATCAAACCCATGCATGCTAGAATCAAAATCATGATTTTCTCAAATGTTGGGTTAAACTAGTTTGCATGATTTTTTCAGGATTTTTGGTCACTCGAAATCATGTCTTAGATAATCCATTTGTTGCATGTAATAATTTTGTAAAATAGTATGTAGCTTCAGGTATAACATGTCCAAATTTCATTCGGATCGAAGCTATATTGGGTGAGATATGAAAATCGTAAGCAAGCATGTTCACAACAAAAATCTACAGAAATCTGGAAATTTCAAAATTTTCTAAGTATGAAATTTGTTCGGGCACGTTTTTCAAGGAAGCCTGTTCGTGATCTTAACTTGTTGTTTTCTGGGATGTGATATTTTTGTAAAATACTATGCTATATGGAGTATATTGTGTCAAAATTTCAGAGTCTTATCATGTATAGATTGATCGAAATAAACATGTTAGAAACCGAAAAAAGTTGTGAACTGCTGACCCTAAGGACAAAATTCGGGGCTAGCTACAGTTTCCAGAAAATTGTGGGCTTTTGGGTTATTATAGTACACTGAATAAGCTTTCCATAGAATCCGGAACGGACTAATTCCGACTTCGGACCAAGGAGTTATGACTTTTCAAAGTAGTTGTGTCAAATCTGTCCAACAAATTCGGGGCAGTCCTCTTGCACGGATTTTCTGGAATTTTGTGCTTGGAATTTGAAGATGGTTCATGAACGAAAGTTGTAGCCCCAGAAGTTAGCTTTGCGTGGGCGCAAGAATCACTCAAAAATGTTTTAAAACGAATGAGTTATGACTGTTTTAGCGAGGTATGGTAAAGCTGAGAAAATAAAATAAAATTAAAAACTGTTATGTTTGGGCATTTTTAAGTTCTGTTTTGGGCTGCCTATGATGTCTAAAATGGGTGGCATATATTTTCTAAATATATTCTCTTATGATGTTTATAGCATATCCAATAGGAGACCCTTATACTTCAAACTAGATTGTGTATGAATGGTGATTAATAAGACACATGTGATTAGGTTATGTGAAGGTTATTTGCTAGCGTTAATTGTAGCAGGCTTATCAGGCAAGTTTCCTAACCCTAATTTCTTTTGGGTATTTATTAAATCTTTATTAACATTATCGCAGTAAGGGTAAGTATTGGACTTGTGTTAGTTATTTATTCGTGCAAGTTTTTTCGTTGAAAAGTCATACAAACTTCAATTATCTTGCAAGCTTATCGATGAGTATTCAGTTATTATTTTAACTGCCATATGTTTAGATTTCATTTCATTATCGAACTGTTCTAAGTATGTTCTTGAACTTTATTTCCGGCTAGTTATTATTGATGAAAAAAGTGATTTAACACAAATCTTTCGAAGCTATTAAATGTTTACCAATCCAAATTACTTTGTTGCGGTCTCACATGATTACTAAGATGAACAACCCGAATAAACAGGCAAACAGATGTCGGGCAAATAGTCCCATTTCGCTTATGCAGCTTAAAACTTAATACTTGTGCACAACGTAGGGTACAATAGGCTGATCACCTGGCGTACTTGCAGAGACCGTTTACAGTCTATTGGATTGTTAAACCGTCTGATGATTTTTGATGATAGAAAATATGTTCAGAGTATATTACACCCCTTAGTACGATATTGAAAATTCTTAAATTTCCATTCTTGATGTTCCTATTTAACACTTGATAATCATTTCAACTGTTGAGGTTTAGCTATTCGATTGCTTTTCACTCCTAATGTATGTTTTCAAATTTTTGTATATACTTGCTGGGCAATTCGTGCTCATTCTTGCTTAAACCTTTCAGTTAAGGGTGAGAAGGCTGAGGTTTCGGGCAAGGACAAGGGAAAGTCCAAGATGAAGTGATGCTAATGGTTATGTAATAAGTTAATTATTTCCGCATATGTGTAATGTAGCGATAAATGCTAAGACTACGTTCCAGTATGTTTTAAGGTTGTAAAGACTTGGGATTTTATTTCGACTATTTA
Source organism: Panax notoginseng (assembly GCA_016801055.1). Lineage (NCBI taxonomy): Eukaryota > Viridiplantae > Streptophyta > Magnoliopsida > Apiales > Araliaceae > Panax > Panax notoginseng. The sequence continues at coordinate 95,219,005 of CM029016.1, forward strand.
TGTAATGGATAATATAATATTATTATTATTGTTAAAGTTTACTTAGATAGATGATGTTGTATGTTGTATCGTGAGCACCAAGTCCTGTAATCGATGTTACACAGATTTGGGGGCGCCACAGGTTGGTATCAAAGCTTTAGGTTATAAACTTTGGGTGGGGAAACCTTAGACTATAACCTTAGGGAAGTTAGTGGAGGAAATAAGGAGATGAACTCATGTAGAGTTCTAGGGGTTGTGTCAAATATATATATATATATATATTTGCCTTAAAACAAAAACATCTATTTTAAAATAGTAACCGAGTTATTTTGTCTTGTTTGAAGGATGCAGGAGAAGACGAGGTTAGAGATATCCACGTTGTGAGTGAGCAGTTGGTGACAGCTGTACCTGAGCCTATAGCTGAGGCAGTAGTTGACTCAAATCCAGAGGAGTATCCTGAGGAGGAAGAGGAGCCCGAGGAGGACTCGGAAGAAGCACCTGGGGATACTTTATTGGATGAGTTGATGGATAGGATTACGGAGTTGGACGACAAGGTCCATGAGTTGAATGAGCTATATCAGGGGGAGCAGCAAGCTGCAGCATTGCTTGAGGCATTGGTGCACCACCTGATAATTAGGAATGGGGACCTGGCTGACAAGCTGCGGGCATCAGACTAGAAGGTGGATAGGCTGGAGGATGAGAAAGAAGCCATTAGGACCCACTTGGGGCATACCATTAATGGGTTAGAGTCGAGGATTCAGAGTCTCCAAATTGACAAGCAGATTATTACCACATTTTGGGGAGATGAGAGAAGAGACCGTGTTAGGGCTAAGAAGCTAACCGGAGAGTTGGAGGGAGAAGTTAGAGACAAGAAGGTTAAGATAGACAAGATGAAATACGTGTTTAAGTCGGCACATGGAAGGTTCCAACATAGGGTGCGTCATTTTCCACGTGAGGAGCGCCGGTCTGGCCGTGTTATAAGCCGAGAGCTGGTGAAAGAGATAGCGGATGAGGAGCATGAGGACACCATTAGGCGGGGTCTTTAGCTATTATGATAAACTTTTTCCTAGTAGCGAATAAAATACTTATCTATGTAATAAAAAGCTTGGTTTCTGTTTTACCAAGTGATTGATGCAATGTGATGTAAATGGCGTAATGCCATAAAATGATGAAATACTTTGAGTATTATGTTTATAAATAAATATGTTTTTATTTAAGTATGTGATGGTTCAATTTTTACGAATTCTATATACTGTAGAGTAAATTACGAGATAATAATATTAAGTTCATTTTGAATAGATAGATGGCTAGAGGAAGACGTCGCCAAGCACCCAAGGGGTCAGACGGTAATGCTGGGGATCCACCGAACCTTATGCAGCAGTTTGTAGACATGTTAGTGGGGGCACTTCAAAATCGAACCCCGAATGTCAACAACCCTCAAGTGGCCCCAGTGGCACATTTTAAAGACTTCAAAAGCGCGGGACCACCTGAGTTCAAGGGAACTACGGAACCCATCGAAGCTCAGACTTGGGTTAAGAAAATTGAAAAGGCGTTCGCTATCGCCCGAGTAGGAGACGACCAGAAAACTATCTTCGCCACGTATATGCTGAAAGGTGAAGCCAACTTCTGGTGGGAGGCAAATCAGACCCGAGCTGGAGAAGGTGTGATACCTTGGGAAGGGTTCAAGAAAATCTTTTTCGAGAACTATTTTCCTGTTAGTATGCAGAGTCGCATGGAGATGCGATTCCTGGAGCTGAAACAAGAAGATATGACGGTACTGTAGTACGCTGCAAAGTTTAACGAGCTGGCGAGGTTCGCACCTCATCAGGTCGACACTGAGGAGAGAAAGACGAGGAGGTTTGAGCAAGGCCTTAAACCATGGCTATACAGCAGACTTTCGGTGCTGCAGACAAACAGTTTCGCGACTCTCCTGGAGAAAGCTATAATAGCTGAGGGTAGAAGTGAAGCCCTAATGAAGTTCAACAAGGAGAAAAAGAAGAAGATTGAAGGAGGAAACCGTGGAGAAGGCAGCAGCAGCAACGATGCAAATAAGAGGAAGTGGAACAACAACAACAATAACAACAACAATAATAATGTCAACTCGGGAAACCCTGGGGGCAAACCAGGGGAAGCAAAGAAGAGGACTGAGGCGTGCAAGGAGTGTGGAAGGAATCACTCGAGGGCATGTCTAAAGGGGAAGAATGTCTGTTTCAATTGTGGGTAGGAGGGGCACATCTCTCCCAACTGCTCTGCATCGAAGAGAAATGGATGTTTCAACTGTGGAGCATTAGATCATCAGGCGAGGAGCTGCCCAAAGAAGAATTCAGCAGGAGGAAATGGAGGGAGGGGACCAAGCGGTGGGACTCTCACAATTGGTGGACCACCAACTCAGAATCGACCAACAGCAAGGACTTTCAACATGACAGTTCAGGATGCGGTTGCATCTAGGGACGTGGTTTCAAGTATCATTTCGATCAATGATATATCTTCTTACATATTATTTGATTCGGGTGCTACTTGTTCCTTCGTTTCGCATGAATTCTCCCAACGATTAAACTTACCTCAAGAAGAATTAGAATATCCTATGAACATAGAAGTTGCTAATAAGGAAGTCATTCCCGTTAACCATGTCCATAGGAATTGCGTTGTAGATATCAGGGGATGTAAGTTACCTGTGGACTTAATCCCAATTCAATTAGGAGAATTTGATGTAATTCTAGGGATGGATTGGTTATTTAACCATAGAGCGATGATAGATTGCCAGAAAAAGTGTATAAACCTTAAGACTCCCGAGCAGTCTAAGGTAGTGTTCTATGGGAGTAGTTCACCGAGACACTCGAGCTGTCTGACGATGATGCAAGTGAGGAAGTTACTAAAAAAGGGATGTGTAGGTTATTTGGCCCATATCGTCGATACTCAGAAAGTAGGGTTAGAAATGGGACAAATACCTGTAGTGAATGAATTTTTGGATGTATTCCCGGAAGAATTGCCAGGTCTTCCGCCGGATAGAGAGGTCGAATTCATTATAGATTTAGTACCGGGAATGACGCCGATCTCGAAAGCCCCGTACAGAATGGTACTGGCAGAGATGAAGGAGCTGATGGTACAGTTGTAGGAAATATTGGATAGGAAGTATATTCAACCGAGTGTGTCTCCTTGGGGAGCACCAGTATTGTTTGTAAAAAAGAAGGACGGGTCGATGAGACTGTGCATCGATTATCGAGAGCTGAATAAGGTGACGATCAAGAACAAGTACCCGTTACCTAGGATAGATGACCTGCTTGATCAGTTGAAGGGAGCGAAATATTTTTCCAAAATCGATTTGAGGACGGGGTATCACCAGTTGAAGGTGAGAAAGGAGGATGTACCTAAGACAGCGTTCAAAACTCATTACGGTCACTACGAGTTTCTGGTAATGTCATTCGGGTTAACAAACGCGCCAGCAGTGTTTATGGACATGATGAATCGGGTATTCAAACAGTATTTAGATAAATTCATAGTTGTGTTCATAGATGATATCCTAATCTATTCCAAGACTCAGGAAGATCATGCTGAACATTTAAGGTTGGTATTGGAGGCGTTGAGAAAAGATAAATTATACACAAAATTTTCGAAGTGCGAGTTCTGGTTGGAGAATGTTCAGTTTCTAGGTCACGTAATCGACAAGGACGGAATCTCCGTGGATCCAGCAAAGGTGGAAGCGGTACAGAATTGGGAGCAACCAAGAACACCGACTGAGGTGAGAAGTTTCTTAGGATTGGCGGGCTACTACAGGCAGTTCATCCAAGATTTTTCGAAGATAGCGGGAACGTTAACAAATTTAACGAAAAAGTCGGTGAAGTTTGTCTGGACTGAGGAGTGTGAAGAGAGTTTTCGAGAACTCAAGAAGCGATTGAGTGAGGCACCGGTGTTGTCATTACCGGACGATACATGTGACTTCATGATTTTCAATGATGCGTCACACAAGGGGCTTGGTTGTGCGCTTATGCAACATGGTAAAGTCATTGCGTACGCATCACGCTAGTTGAAAGATTATGAGAAGGGATATCTTACCCATGACCTGGAATTGGCAGCGGTAGTATTTGCCCTCAAGATTTGGAGGCACTATTTATGTGGTGTGAAGTGTGAAATATACACAGACCATAAAAGTCTAAAGTATATTTTCATGCAAAAGGAGTTAAATATGAGGCAGAGAAGATGGTTGGAGCTAATAAAGGATTACGATTGCAATATTTTGTATCATCCGGGGAAAGCAAACGTGGTAGCGGATGCGTTAAGCAGAAAGGGCAGTGGTAGATTGGCAATGCTAATAGCTCAGGAGGAGTTAATCAAGGAGATGACCAGTTTGGAGCTAGAGATAAAGAGGCCGAGAGAGCCAGATGGGAAATTGTTCGTAGTGGAGGTTCGTCTGACTCTATTGGACAAGATCAAGGAAGCACAAGGCGGTAATGAAGAATGTGAGAAAATGAAGAAAATAATTTTCGACGGAGAGGAGCTTAAATTCAGCATGGGTGGTGATGGTCTGTTAAAATTTGAGGAGAGAAATTGGGTGCCAGCGGTATCTGAGTTAAAGGAAGAAATCTTGCAGGAAGCTCATAGTTCAAGTTATTCAATCCACCAGGGAAGCACAAAGATGTATCAAGATCTCCGCCAACATTATTGGTGGCCCAATATGAAAAGAGAAGTCACGGAGTGCGTTAGCAAGTGTTTAACTTGTCAGCGAGTCAAGGCGGAACATCAGAGACCGAGCGGGTTACTTCAACCTTTAGAGATTCCAGAATGGAAGTGGGAGCATATCACGATGAATTTTGTGGTAGGACTTCCAACTACACAGAAGGGTTACGATGTAGTGTGGGTGATCGTCGACCGATTGACCAAGTCAGCGCATTTCTTGCCAATCAAGATCAGATATACCTTGGATCAGTTGGCTAAGCTTCATATCAAAGAGATCGTTTCCAGGCACGGTGTACCAGTTTCAATTGTGTCAGATCGCGACCCGCGGTTCACAGCAAATTTCTGGAGAAGTTTTCAAGAACGCATGGGGACGCAACTGAGGTTGAGCACCGCGTATCATCCTCAAATAGATGGGCAGAGCGAGAGGACTATTCAAATGTTAGAGGACATGCTGAGAGCATGTGTGATGGATTTCAAAGGGAGTTGGGATGACCACCTACTGTTGGTGGAATTTGCATACAACAACAGCTACAATGCGAGCATCGGGATGCCACCTTATGAAGCTTTATATGGAAGGAAATGCAGAACGCCATTGTGCTGGGATGAAGTAGGAGAACGTCAACTACTAGGGCCAGAATTGGTACAGCAGACTGCGGATGTGATCAAAACTATTCGAGAGAGGCTAGTGACGGCTCAGGATCGACAGAAGAAATATGCTGACCAACACCGGCAACAACGAGACTTCGACGTCGGCACTTATGTATTTTTGAAAGTATCACCTTGGAAAGGGAAAATGAGATTTGGGAAGAAGGGAAAACTTAGTCCCAGATTCATAGGACCCTTTGAAGTGCTGAGACGAGTCGGTGAGGTAGCTTATGAAATAGATTTACCTCCGGAGCTAGAACATATACACAACGTGTTTCACATTTTAGTTCTACGACCCTATAAGCGGGTTTACAAGCATGTCATAGAGTATGAACCGATTCAATTTGAAAAAGACTTAACCTACGAAGAGGTTCCAGTGCAAATAATTGATAGAAAAGATCAAGTCTTAAGAAATAAGATAATACCTTCTGTTAAGGTAGTATTGAGGAACCACAACGCCGAAGAGGCTACGTGGGAACTCGAGGAGAAAATGATGAAAAATTACCCTAATCTCTTTGTTTGATGTGTAATGATTCCGGGGACGGAATCCTTATAAGGGAGGGTGAATGTAATAACCGAGATTTTCCATGTAATTTAACAATTTCAATAAACGAACTTATGTGAAATTCTTATGTGATAATTATTTACTACATGTATCTATGTTTACTTAGATGTTATGGGATGAGATGTGTTTGAATGGTTGGTTCCGTTTAATTCAACTATTTAAAATGGGTAAGTAAGAAATTAATTCTAATTAATTTTGTGGGATGACTTTAAAACATGACTTTGAGTTCGAAGCGGAATTTAGTGACGCGGACAACGTATTTGAGTCCGAAACGTCGAAATTAGTCAGGATAGACTGTAACCACGAAAATGCGCCACAGTTGACTTTTTGGTCAAAGTCAATCGGTTGACTTTTTCGGGGAAAAAGTCAACTACGAATTTTGATGTTGAGTTTGACGAAAAGGAGAGTTCCATGACGTCCGGGACGTCGACTTTAGTAAGAATCGATATAAGTATCGACACGTTGTACTACGAGGGGCAAAATGGTCAAAATGGTTACTTAATTGATTAAAGGGATAAATTTATATTTTAATAAATAGACCAGTAGCTGGGGGGAAGTCTTGTGGCACACATATTAGGATAAGGAGGAAAAGAATACGTATATATCAACATAGCAATGATAGGAGTTAGTTTATTTCTCAAACCAAACAACTTTTCATTTTCTGTATCTCCCATTTGGTTGGTTTAATTATCAAGTGATCATGGTTTATGGCAAAGGTCTCTCAACTGATGATTTCAGATTACCCGTTACAACAAGCATCTATGCTATCATCATATACATATATACACTCTTCACTTTTATATTCTTCATGTTACTAAAATTCCACAAAGAGAGTAAACTTGGAGAGAAATTGAGAGTGTTAGATAGTGTTAGAAGAATTATGGAGATAGGGAGAGCCTAACAAGCAAGGTGTGAGTCTCAATCAGAGTTAAAACAAGGAGGAATTCGTCCAAGGTGAGCTATGAAACTCTCTTTTATGTGTTCTTAAGGAAATAGTGAAAACATGCATGGATAAGAATGATAGATATTTGTTTTGGCTTGGTAATGCTATGCTATTGCTTTGTTTTTGATATTTGGTATTAGAGAATGAAAATTCTGGTTTATTACATGTTCTAACTCATAGAAAGTCAAGAAATCATGCCATGTATGCTAAATGTTTGATAAAATGCCTCTAACATGCTAGTTTGATCAAAACATGAAAAATTAGAGAAATGAATTGTTGTAACATGTATATATATGTTATTAGAAGTGGTCTGGATAATAGGAATCAAACCCATGTATGCTAGAATCAAAATCATGATTTTCTCAAAAGTTGGGTTAAATTAGTTTGCATGATTTTTTCAGGATTTTTGGTCACTCGAAATCATGTCTTAGATAATCCATTTGTTGCATGTAATAATTTTGTAAAATAGTATGTAGCATGAGGTATAACATGTCCAAATTTCATTCGGATCGAAGCTATATTGAGTGAGATATGAAAATCGTAAGCAAGCATGTTCACAACAAAAATCTACAGAAATCTGGAAATTCCAGAATTTTTTTAAGTATGAAATCTGTTCGGGCACACTTTTTAAGGCAGCCTATTCGTGATCTTAACTTGCTGTTTTTTGGGATGTGATATTTTTGTAAAATACTATGCTATATGGAGTATATTGTGTCAAAATTTCAGAGTCTTATCATGTATAGATTGATCGAAATAAACATGTTAGAAACCGAAAAAAGTTGTGAACTGCTGACCCTAAGGACAAAATTCGGAGCTAGCTACAGTTTCCAGAAAATTGTGGGCTTTTGGGTTATTATATTACACTGAATAAGCTTTCCATAGAATCTGGAACGGACTAATTTCGACTTCAGAGCAAGGAGTTATGACTTTTCAAAGTAGTTGTGTCAAATCTGTCCAACAAATTCGGGGCAGTCCTCTTGCACGGATTTTTTGGAATTTTGTGCTTGTAATTTGAAGATGGTTCATGAAAGAAAGTTGTAGCCCCAGAAATTAGCTTCGCGTGGGCTCAAGAATCGCTCAAAAATGATTTAAAACGAATGAGTTATGACTGTTTTAGCGAGGTATGGTAATGCTGAGAGAAAAAAAAAATTATAAACTGTTATGTTTGGGCATTTTTAAGTTCTGTTTTGGGCTGCCTATGATGTCTAAAATGGGGGGCATATATTTTCTAAATATATTCTCTTATGATGTTTATAGCATATCCAATAGGAGACCCTTATACTTCAAACTTGATTGTGTATGAATGGTTATTAACGAGACATATGTGATTAGGTTATGTGAAGGTTATTTGCTAGCGTTAATTGTAGCAGGCTTATCAGGCAGGTTTCCTAGCCCTAATTTCTTTTGGGTATTTATTAAATCCTTACTAACATTATCGCAGTAAGGTTAAGTATTGGACTTGTGTTAGTTATTTATTCGTGCAAGTTTCTTCGTTGAAAAGTCATACAAACTCAATTATCTTGCAAGCTTATCGTTGATTATTCAGTTATTATTTTAATTGCCATATGTTTAGATTTCATTTCATTATCGAACTGTTCTAAGTATGTTCTTGGCCTTTGTTTTCAGCTAGTTATTATTGATGAAAAAAGTGATTTAACGCAAATCTTTCGAAGCTATTAAATGTTTACCAATCCAAATAACTTTGGTGCGATCTCACATGATTACTAAGATGAACAACCCGAATAAACGGGCAAACAGATGTCGGGAAAATAGTCCCATTTCGCTTATGCAGCTTAAAACTTAATACTTGTGCACAACGTAGGGTACAATAGGCTGATCACCTGGCGTACTTGAAGAGACCGTTTACAGTCTATTGGATTGTTAAACCGTCTAATGATTTTTGATGAAAGAAAATATGTTCAGGGTATATTACACCCCTTAGTATGATATTGAAAATTCTTAAATTTCCATTCTTGATGTTCCTATTTAACACTTGATAATCATTTCAACTTTTGAGGTTTAGCTATTCGACTGCTTTTCACTCCTAATGTATGTTTTCAAATTTCTGTATATACTTGCTGGGCAATTTGTGCTCATTCTTGTTTAAACCTTTCAGTTAAGGGTGAGAAGGCTGAGGGTTCGGGCAAGGACAAGGGAAAGTCCAGGATGAAGTGATGCTAATGGTTATGCAATAAGTTAATTATTTCCGCATATGTGTAATGTAGCGATAAACGCTAAGACTAAGTTCCAGTATGTTTTAAGGTTGTAAAGACTTGAAATTTTATTTCGACTATTTATGTAATGGATAATATAATATTATTATTATTGTTAAAGTTTACTTAGATAGATGATGTTGTATGTTGTATCGTGAGCACCAAGTCCTATAATCGATGTTACACGGATTTGGGGGCGCCACATGCATCACGACAGTTAAAGGATTATGAGAAAGTTTATCCTACTCATGATCTGGAACTAGTCGCTGTGGTATTTGCCTTAAAGATATGGAGGCATTATCTATATGGAGAGAAATGTGAGATATACACGGACCATAAAAGTCTAAAATATATCTTCACACAAAAGGATTTAAATATGAGACAAAGGAGATGGCTGGAGTTAATAAAGGATTACGACTGCGATATCCTGCATCACCCAGGAAAAGCCAATGTAGTAGCCGACGCCTTAAGTAAGAAGGGTCAGGAAAAGTTGTCTATGTTAACAGCTCAAACTGAGTTAATAACAGAGATGGATAGAATGGAGTTAGAGGTGAAGTTACCGAGTGAGTCAGGTCTGAAATTGTTTACAACGGAGATTCGATCTACCATTGTAAAGAGAGTCAAGGAGGTATAACTCAGAAATAAGGAGTATGACCAGATGAAGAAGCGGCTAGCAGATGAAAAAGTGATAAAGTATAATCTTGATAATGAGGGATTATTAAGATTTGAAGGAAGAAATTAGGTTCCAAGTGAGATGGAATTAAAGGAGGAAGTATTACAAGAGGCTCATAATTCAAGATATTCGATTCATCCTGGTAGTACTAAGATGTATCAAGACATTCGACAGAGTTTTTGGTGGCCAAACATGAAGAGAGAGATAGCAGAATATGTGAGTAGGTGCTTAACTTGTCAAAAAGTTAAGGCCGAACATCAACGACCAAGTGGCTTGTTACAATCATTGGAGATTTCAGAATGGAAGTGGGAGCATATCACGATGGACTTTGTGGTGGGACTTCCAACTACTCAGAAAGGGTATAACGCTATTTAGGTAATAGTGGACCGGTTGACGAAGTTGGCTCACTTTTTGCCAATAAGAGTTAAGTTTAACTTAGATCAGTTAGCTAAACTTTATGTTAAGGAAATTATTTTCAAACATGGGGTACCAATTTCGATAGTGTCAGATCGTGATCCACGATTCACATCAAACTTTTGGAGAAGTCTGCAAGAACAGATGGGAACGCAGTTGAAGTTAAGTACAACTTATCATCCACAAACAGATGGGCAGAGCAAAAGGACAATTTAGACGCTAGAAGATATCCTGAGATCTTGCGTTATGGATTTCAAAGGTAGTTGGGATGATCATCTACCGTTAGTAGAGTTTGCATATAACAACAGTTATCATGCGAGCATAGGCATGCCGACTTATGAAGCTTTATATGGAAGGAAGTGCAGAACACCATTGTGTTGGGACGAAGTAGGAGAATGCTGAATGCTAGGACTCGAATTGGTGCAGCAAACAATAGATATAGTTAAACTGATACGAATGCATCTAATAGCAGCTCAAGATAGACAGAAGAAGTATGCGGATTCGCATCGAATGAACAAAGAGTTATAAGTAGGCTCGTATATGTTTCTAAAGGCATCTCCCTAGAAAGGAAAGATACATTTTGGAAAGAAGGAAAAGTTAAGTCTAAGGTTTATAGGACCTTTCGAGATCTTAAAAAGGGTAGGAGAGGTAGCATACATGGTAGCATTACCTCCAGACTTAGAACGAATACACAATGTGTTTCATGTATCTGTGTTACGTCCTTATAAGCCAGATTATAAGCACGTAATAGAATATGAGCCTATTCATATTGAGAAAGACTTGACATATGAAGAACTACCTATTCAAATCATTAATAGAAAAGAGCAAGTTTTGAGGAATAAAGTTATACCTTCGGTAAAGGTGATATGGAGGAACCACGATGCCGAAGAAGCAACGTGGGAACTTGAAGAAAAGAGGAAGAATAATTACCCTCAGTTATTTAATTAATGTATGGCGAGATTCTGGGGACAGAATCCTTATAAGGGGGAGATAATGTAACAACCGAGAAAATCGAATTATTTATAAAATAATTTTATTTGATTAAATAATGAATAAAATTATAATATATGTTATTATAATGAGTAAGCAAGATGAAGGTTGTTCTATAACCTAAAAGTGTAATAAAGTCGTAGTATTCTGGCTACGTGATAGAATTAAGGTGTTTGAATTTTCAAGACGAAAATAAAAGATTTCCGAGAAATTCTCTGAAAAATACTATTCATCCATTTCTGCTTGGGAATTATTTTTGAACTTTCGGGAAATACGTAATGATAAAATGATAAGGAAGGATGAATTATGTAATAATAATTCAGTTATGACAAACATAATTTTTCGCCTGCGTACTAAGTTCGAGAATGTTAAGGAAAGTAAAGATTTGAATAAATGATGATCGTATAATAAGAAAGTATTATACGAGAAAATGAATACGAGTATGATACAAAGTATTGTACTAGTATATACGAAAGATGACATAACATATATGATGAAGTATACGCGGAGAATACGAGAATTATACCTTAAAAGCCTTAAGCCAATTGTAATGGACAAATATAATTTGTGTAGGAATTGGGCAAGCCCAAGTGCAATCTTGTTAAGGCCCGAAGATAAGAAATGAAAGCCCAACGTTAGGCCCAAAGTTAATTAAACCTAAGTCCAAACCAAGAACCAAATCCGTGGATCGAACTGATGGTTCATCGAGTGAGAAAAACCCATGGGGCAACCCATGTTGGCCCCTCATGAGTGAGTCATGGCTGGCCAACTTGGTGGCCAAACAAGAGATAGGATGTTAGTTGAGGAGGTGGGATTATGACCCTTATACCCTCACTTGCTACCCCGAATATTGGACTAGGCTACTAATGGCTCCGAACCTGTCTAACCCGGATCCCGAATGAATCCTCTGTGCTTGTGGATGAGTGTACCGGGCTGGGTGGACCGGAAGGAGCCAGAAGAGGAAATGAGTGCCCTCTAAGCAATTATATTGAGAGAAAAGTAAGAGCTAGACTTTGCTAATTCAAGAAGAAGAATAAAGAAAGCTTGAACTTCAAAGGTAATAAACCTTTAAACCACTAATCTTCATCTCTTCATTGGTAGTTTGATAGAGAAGTGATTATTGGTGGTGCATGTATCATAAGGAGTAATAAGGATGGATATTAGTGGACTTAAACCTTAATAAACCATGTTGTAAGTGGAATCATAATCATAGAGTTATGAACTAATGAAGAACATATTAAGAATTGTAATTTTGTTGATGATGGACAAGTTTAAAACCATCGTGTATAGGATTAGATGATATATGTTTGGTTAGGATGATAAAATGATGGAATGAATCCATTTTAAACGGTATAAAAATCTCAAGTAATGAAGTTATGGCGAAATTTACGAGATTAGACGATAATCGTCGAAATCGTGAAATTCTCGGAATGAAAGTCAAAAGTCACCATTTAACTCGAAAAACCTTGGTTTTTGATGGCATATAGTATAACTTTACATTTTAGAGTTGCGGACTCGAGAATGGTCGAATTCTGACTTAAAACGAAGAAACGAGCTATGAACGTTCACGAATGTTTAACGAACACATAATAAAGAACTTAAACAATGAATTTTTTGTTAACAGATTCGAAAATGTAAGATTTTCTAATGAAATCGTAGTACACGTGATATGTGAGCTAACGACTTTTAAACGAGCCAATTTTGACTTATAATGAGTTAGTTATGGGCCGGAAAGAATTCCAGTAGAAAATTTAGAAAAATTTCTTTAAGGCAAAGCCGGCGCCGCAGCGACGCCGAAGGCTATAAACCTGGCGCCACAATGCCAAACCAAACCGTCACTCACTGTTAAGTGGCATCGCAGCGCAGCCCATAGTATAGGATGTGGCGCCGCAGCGCCGAGGCTAAGTCTCAGGTACTGCTAACTCGCGCCGTAGTGTGAGTCATATAAAGGAAGCTAGCGCCGCAACACCAGCACTAGGAATGTGACACCCCCAAATCTAGGTACTTCATTCCCATAAGACTTAGTGTTCACTTTCCAATCATTCATATTTATCTACCCAAACAGATGAAAATTGAATCATAAATCCATCCTTTAAATAGGGTTACATCGTTAAATAAAAATCTTCCCAGGTTATCTAACTTTAAACATCATATAAGTGCGGAAATAAAATTATTACATCACATCATTAATTTAAAATTCTATCATCATAACATTAAATGAAATTACAAGTCTTTATCACTTGTACATTTTTCCCTTTCCTTTGCTATTTGAAGGCTGATCGACCTTCTCAACTTTAGCTGCAATAATTATTTTTATGCAAGAGTGAGCAAAACAAATGCTCACTAGATATAACAATGAACCAATAAGATAATAATAATTGCCAATGAATAGGCTCACCAAAACTGAATAGTACTCTATCAACGATAACCAAAGACTGGAATCAAAATATGGAATATATATCTGAGGGTCATAAGACCACGAACTATGTCCACAGTTGCAAGTAATCTTTCAACTTCAACTTTAACAGTCATAAGACTATAAGGACTCCTCGTACTTAGGGGGATCAGCCCTTCGTACAATGTATTGTGCACAACCATTTCAACGCTAAGCATAAACCCCTAATAATAGGGTTGTTCATCTCTGTATTTAGAGTAGAAGTCCGCACCAAAGTAAGTTTGGTTTGGATACACTTCAAGGTAATTTGGAATTCAACGAACATCAACTAAGGATTAGTTGAATAAAATGAAGTCACATTATGCTATGGAATAAATCATAAGTGCATTAACAATGTATATTAAAGTTATGCTTTAGGAATAAGCTAATAGAATAAATATTGAATAACTATCACCTACCTTGCTTGAACAATAATAAGCCAAGGTTATTTAGAATTGAATACTAAGCATGCATAACGAATAGCAAGTTGAACAATAAAAACTATTCAACAACAATATATTAGATTACATAAACTTGCATGCTATTTGACAAGTTAAAGACACGAATAACTTGCTTAACATCAAAATAAGGTTTAGAAAACTTGCATCATCGTAAACAAACTAGATACAAGAGCTTGTGAAATTACAGTTGAAATATAACAAGTAAACTTGCATAACAATAACAAACTAGCTCAACGAAAGTGTAGAGTTAGAAAACTTGCTCAATTGTAAAAATAGAATTAGAGGACTTGCTCAATGTAAAAAGATAGGTTTAGAAACGTTCCTCGAGTGTAAGCTATAATATTAAACTCATGTTCACCTACATATAGGTTTAGAACCATCATCTATTAGATATACTAACATTCACGTTCCAACATAACACGCATTTCTAGTTAGACTTATTATTTTAGCACAAGTCTTAAGATACCATGCAAATATCAGAAACTACAAGTGTTAACCTTCACAACACATGTTTACTACTCATCATGCTCACTACATTCTAACATATCACGTTCATTGTAAGACTCCAACTTTTATAAATAAAGATGAATTTTCTATAAATATCATTTTTGAATATTATGGAGTTAATTTGATATAATGTTATAGTTGTGGGTAATATTTATAAATTTTACAAAGTACGCAAGTTGTTATATAATATTTGATTGGTCGGGGAATATTCGTTTTAACAGGGAATATTCGTACAACGACACAATCATTGGTGGACTCCACAACGGAATTATTGTCGGATTGAGAAAACGACAAAAATATTTTATTAAAAATAACGGCGGAAGTTTTACCATTGTTACTGTTGAACTACTCGGTAGTAAAAGTACAGTAATACGTGTGGTTGCATAGTAGCACACGGTATTGATTATTAATTCTTATGTGAGAAGTCACTCAGTTTAATTCAATTATTGTCAGTTAATAATATGAATTATTTAGCGATAATGACGTTTTGTTTTATTCGTATTATTAACGTAATAAAACAGAAACATCTTTTTATATAAAACAGAATACTTTATTAAAGTTATTCTATAAATAGAATATATTATATTTTATTTAAAATATTTTTCTTTAGATATAGACCGTCAGATTAAAGTAATCAATCTGGACCGTTCATGGATTAGTTACTATGCATTCTATTTTTCTATAAATAGCAGCTCATTCCTTCATTATTTCTTACGAATTCACTGAACTCTAGAGAGAGAAACTATAGAGAGAAACTATAGAGAGAGAGAGAAGAAGAGTATTCTGGTACTTAACTACTTCCTTATTTCAGCTCTTCTTTAAAACGGTAAGGGGTGTTATTCTTTCTTATTCATGAAGAGAACTGTTGTTATTCTATTTCTTATTATTCTGTTGGAATAACCTGTATACGCGGTCTACCCTATACTTGGTGACATTCTTCTATTATTCTGTTGGAACATCCTGTCTGTGTGTTTTACACCGGACCTGGTTCCGTCTTGTTATTATTCTGTTGGAACATCCTGTCTGTGTGTTTTACACCGGACCTGGTTCCCTTATTTATTATTCTGTCGGAATATCCTGTCTGTGCGTTTACGCCGGACCTGGTTCCATTATTTATTATTCTGTCAGAATATCCTGTCTGTGCGTTTACGCCGGACCTGGTTCTATTATTTATTATTCTGTCGGAATATACTGTCTGTGCATTTACGCCGGACCTGGTTCCATTATTTATTATTCTGTTGGAATAACCTGTCTGTGCGGTCTATCGCATGCATGGTGATTTCTTTTGTTATTCCATTCTTTATTGTACTCAGTTGGTTAAGTTTTGACTTCTATACTCCATGAAATTTGTGGAATATCCTTGATAATTGCGTTTCATCCAGTATCTTTTCATGAACATATTCTTCTAAGTATTCTTGAATTTTACTCCACAAAGCAGTATCATGTTGACAATTTGGACGTTGTTAATTCTTGGAAAAATTAATTCTTGAACTTGTTTTATTGAATTCTTATATCATTGTCATCATCCCTATGTTTATAAAATGTTAAAAGTCATCTGTGGCCTGTAGTGCATAGATGGACTTGGTATGACTATGACCAGGGATTATTCGGTATAATCATGACCGTAATGTTACAAATGATGTGGTAAAAGTCCTCATTGGCCCGTAGTGCGTTGATGGACAGTTGTTGGCATGATCATGACCATTAATGAATACACGAATATCCTTGGCCGTAGTGCAGGGGTGATTCGATGATGTGGATTATTTTATTAAGCTGAGTCCCATCGATAACAGTGTTGAAAAACCTTTTAAATCATAAAAGATAGTAGAGTTTATTTTCTACTTGACTCTTTTAATGGATTGCTTGTTCCGCTGCAGTTAAACTTGATGTCTATTATATTTTATCAGTTTAACATTGTTGAAGGCTAATGATAATTTATTATGCATTATCTTAGTCATAATTTTTCTTACTGGGCTAGTTGAGCTCACCCTTTCTTTCACTGTTCTCTTCAGGAAATTAGAACGTAGCTGGGGCAAGTCGGGAAACGTAGTGATGGTTCGAATGATAGTATTAGTTAGTAGTCCTCACTATTCTATGTAATAGTGTGTTAATAAATGTAATGAGGACTCTTTTTGAGTATGAATACTCTCTAGAAGATAATATTTGTATTCAAACTCGCAGTTTATGTTTTGTCGTATTGTACACGACAGTTGTAGTAGTAAGTTGTATTTATATTCTGTACTTTGTATCTGACGACCCAAGATGTGTGATGTATACCTAATTTTGGGGGCATCACATTCATCAATTACTAATCATTCAAACTTTGAATTTACTAACCACATAGCACGATTCTATTTTAGCTATATTATTACATGTTTATTATACTAACACATCATTAGACCAACGTATGTCGCTATCCCGAAGAATGCAGCAGCAACAGACTACTCTGTCTCATATCAGTGTATGGCGCAGCTGTGCCATACATAGGCTTGGAACCGGCGCAGCTGCGCCGGCACAACTGCACAGTTTTTAGCCTTGGCACCAGCGCAGCTGCGCTGGTGCACAGACAGACGCAGATTCGGCTATGAATAGTAGCCGACTTTAGCCAAACAAATATGAATTTCACCCACTAAACAGTAATGTTAACACGCAAAATAAATATAACACTATCATAAACATGTTTGTTAACATATTTCACCAATTATAACAATTTAACAACAACTAAAACTATTTTAATTTCTCAAAATTCATATTTTCATACTAAAACTCCATTTTTGACATCTCTTGCAAAAATCATCACTGTAATCTCTATGCTTGGTCAAATTGCTTCGTTCAAATTACATTGTGCTCATTTCTTAATGAACTAACATATACAAGACTCAATTTACAATTTAGCATACAATTTAACCATCAAAATGGGTACTTACATGAGCCATATGAAAAAAATACATACAAACATACACTGTCAAAAATTTTCTTCTACTGTAAACCGAAATTATCCGAAATTAGTATGCAATTTACTTGTTTACCTGACAACCGAGATTTTATAATTAATTTTAATATTTATTGGATTGAATAAATATTTTTCGATGAATTAATTATTAGATTAAATAATTAATTGATGAAATTATGGTAGATTAATTTAATTATATGTGTTATATTTATTAAATTAATGTGGAGTATTCGAAGTATGTCATTATGTGAGCTTATTGTATTAAAAAAAATATTTAATAAGCCTAATGTTATTTTAATTTATTTATTTATTAATTAGAGATTTTATAATTTGACATTATTATTAAAGGAGAAATTTAAGTATGTGACTATGTGAATTAATGAGAAATTATTATATTTTATTTAAGTTAAATTAAATAAGATATTTGAAATGGGTGTGACATTATTTTAACTATATGATAAAAGGTTTTATTAAAATAAAGAGTTTTGAACCTAGTTTGATAGCCAAATGAGGCCTTAGGAGGTATTGGGGGCAGTTAAACCACGAATAGAATAACTGACCTGTCAGAAAGTGAAAGCAGAACATCAGAGACCGAGTGGGTTGCTATAACCTTTAGAGATTCTAGAATGGAAATGGGAATATATTACGATGGATTTCGTGGCTGGCCTACCGACAACTCAGAAAGGCTACGACGCAGTATGGGTTATTGTTGACTAATTGACGAAATCCACACACTTCCTTCCGATCAAAATCAGATTCAACTTAGATCAGTTGGCAAGGTTATATATGAAAGAGATTGTTTCAAGGCACGGAGTTCCAGTGTTAATTGTTTCTGATAGAGATCCGCGCTTTACGTCGAACTTCTGGAAACGTCTATAAGAATTCATGGGTACACAGTTGCGAATGAGTACGACATATCACCCTCAGACAGATGGACAGAGTGAAAGAACAATTCAGATATTGGAAGATATGTTAAGAGCTTGTATAATGGACTTTAAAGGAAATTGGGATGATCATCTACCACTCATAGAGTTCGGTTACAACAATAGTTACCACGCTAGTATTGGAATGCCACCTTATGAAGTGTTATACGGCAGAAAGTGCAGAACTCTGCTATACTGGGATGAAGTTGGCGAAAGACAATTACTAGGCCCGGAATTGGTATAACAAACAGTAGAAATAGTCAAAGTAATCCGAACAAGATTGACAGCAGCTCAAGATAGACAGAAGAAGTACGTAGACCCACACAGTAAAAAAATTAAGTTCGAACCAGGTAGTTATGTGTTCTTAAAGGTCTCTCCCTGGAAGGGAAAGATCAGGTTTGGAAAGAAAGGGAAATTAAGCCCAAGATTCATTGGACCCTTCGAAGTTCTGAGAAGGTTCGGAGAAGTTGCTTATGAGGTAGCCTTACCTCCAGTTTTAGAGAATGTCCACAACTTTTTCCATGTCTCAGTCCTACGAACCTACAAACCCGATTACAAGCACGTCATTGAATATGAACCCCTACATTTCGATAAAGACTTATCTTACGAAGAAATTCCTGTTTAAATTATCGACCGAAAAGAACAAATTCTGAGAAATAAAGTAATACCTTCTGTTAAGGTAATTTGGAGGAACCACAACGCTGAAAAAGCTACGTGGGAACTCAAAGAGAATATGATGAAGAATTATCCTTATTTATTTACCTAGATTGTTATAAGCGATTCTGGGGACAAAATCTTTGTAAGGGGGGAGAATGTATCGGGACGAATTGTTTGAGTTGTGATTCTGAGGACATAATCCTTTTAAGAGGGGAAAGATGTGACAACCGAGATTTTATAATTAATTTTAATATTTATTGAATTGAATAAATATTTTTCGATGAATTAATTATTAGATTAAATAATTAATTGATGAAATTGTGGTAGATTAATTTAATTATATGTGTTATATTTATTAAATTAATGTGGAGAATTTTTGTTATTCGAAGTATGTCATTATGTGAGCTTATTGTATTAAAAGAAATATTTAATAAGCCTAATGTTATTTTAATTAATTTATTTATTAATTAGAGATTTAATAATTTGACAATATTATTAAAGGAGAAATTTAAGTATGTGACTATGTGAATTAATGAGAAATTATTATATTTTATTTAAGTTAAATTAAATAAGATATTTGAAATGGGTGTGACATTATTTTAACTATATGATAAAAAGTTTTATTAAAATAAATAGTTTTGAACTTATTTTGCTAGCCAAATGAGGCCTTAGGAGGAGTTGGGGGCAGTTAAACCACGAATAGAATAACTGACCTCAACTCTGCGCATAAAGGCTCAGTTGAGTTTAACTTACGTATTCTTCATTTGAATTAATTGAGAGCCAGAGAGATTTCAGAGAGAGTTTGAGAAATCTTTGACAAAGATTAGAGGGTAATTGTCATCTTTTTTTATCTACGCTTGGGTAATTCTCTTCAACCCAAATTTTTATTTTACGTCTTTTAAAGTTTTCATGAATATGACTTTCATTCTTTCTGTGAATCTCGGTAAATTGGGAAATTGTGTTTGGGATATATGTAATAATTCGAGTAGTATAACATGTTTTAATATGTATTTTATATGATTCCATATCATAAGTTTCATAATATTATTACTTGTTGTTTCAAAAATTTGCAGAGTATGGAATATGGCCATATGGCCTTATACGTGATTTTAATATGTTAAACATGAATTTTTCTACAAAATTTCCACTTATATGTGATTATGCATGATAAAACGAACAAAACGAAATTTGAATGGTTGGATTTGGTTTTATAATGAATCCGTGGCGTTGAATTTTAGGAATTTATGTTCAACACTTCAAGAACATCAAGAACAGTACAATTTGCATAATTTAATTCTGTGATTATGTGTTTTAATGGGTTAAAATCACTCTATAAATGTTGGGTATTGATTATATACGTATTCTAACATGTGGGTATATTTAATTTGGGGAATTAATGATTATGTAGTGTTTATTTTCGCTGAATTCTGTGTTCTTCGCGAACTGGGAATTCAGAGTCAGGAGTGTCGCGCCGCGGCGCCAACTCCTAGTTCATTTCCCGTGCCGCAGCGCTACCGCGTCGCTGTGCCAAGTACCAAGCCGCAGCGCCAAGACCCTGTACAAAAGTGGCGCCACAGCGCCACTTAGCAGAATGTCCAGAAAATGCATTTTTTCAATGTTCAAGTATAGAAATGTGTTAGTAACCTAGTCTAATGAATATAAAAACTTATCAGATATATAATGAGATATTAAAGTGAGTTTTTACCAAGTCAAGAAGACAATTACATGTTGATTGAATTGTTGATTATATACTTAGCTTGTTGTTCATATAGTGTAATATTATGTGGAAACAAGTATGGTAATATGACTAAGTATAGTCCTGAATTCGAGTTAGACAAAGAATAAATGTGTGATGTTTAGTAAGTTATAATTGACTGGTATTGTGAACGCAATTGATATGTAGGAGTTAAATCAAAGAACGAGTTTAGTTAAAGTGTAATCTACGCACGAGGCAAGTTTCCTAACCCTACTCGTTATCATTATATGAATTATAAGTTGTCTCTTCTCATCGAGCAAGTTCTCGTTATTTTGACTAATTAAGCCCATGTTGTTATATCAATAGTATATTAATCTTTCAAAGCATGATGTTGTTATATAATAATCATTCTATTATATATCTCTTAGAATTGTTATTCGATTTATATATCAGTTATTGTGAATCTTGTTAGACTAGCGAACCCTTTATGATTTGACTAGTCCATAGTTGATGAGCGTTCTAAATTTCAGAACCCTTGATGAATTATCCAAACCAAACTTCCTTTGGCGCGGACTCAAATGTCAAACTGAGATGAACAATCCTGTATAGGGGATTACTTATGCGTTAGCGTTAAGATATTGTGCACAGTATGGTACTAAGGGTTGATCCCCCTAAGTACGAGAAGAAGAGTTCATAGTCTCATGGCTATTAAAGGTTTCAAGTATAAACACTTGACAACCTAGGACATATTTCAAGGTCTAATGACCCTCAGAAGTTCTTTTGTCTCTTGTTATTCATTCTTGATTCAAAAGTTGAGTTTCCTATTTCAGAAGTCCTTAATTTATTCGCATCTTATTATTCATTGCTATATTGTTACTTGTGGGCAATCGTGCTCACTCTTGAGTAATAATACATTGCAGTTAAGAACGAAAGAGTAGACGAACCTTCCACTAGTAAAGGCAAGGGCAAGCTTAGCAAGTAATGAAGACTGATTATTTATGTCATGTAATTAGAATTGATGTTATTAATACTTATTGGTTTATGTTTCCGCACAGATGATTTAAGGTTAGAGTAACCTGGGATTTATTTATTATGCAGTTGATGTAACCCCATAAGGGGATATTTATTATTTATTTCTATCTATTGCATGGTTTGTATTTTTTTATGGGTAGATAGATAGATGATGTTTATACAGTGAACACCAAATCCTGTGGAAATAGAAGTACCGGATTGGGAGGTGTCACAGTTTAAACCTACTCTAGCATCTCCAACACGTATAATCATCATTGTATAGCAACAATTCAACAAATTTATAATTCACAGAATATATAAAAGTTTGCCGTAAATTCATATATATATATATATATATATAATATTAAAATTATGGAAAAATTACGTTCAATTAGCTAAGACAATCCTTGTTAATCACTGAGAATAGTTTTAACAAACTCAGAACTCGTTTTGAAAATTACAGCCTTTTCTCTCTCAAAACTCTCTTATCTCTAAGTTTTTCTCTGACAAAACTTCTTCTCTATTCTTACTTAGGCTTTTAGCCAAATAGAATATGCGTAACTAAAAACCAACGTACCAATTTAAAACGCCTAAAAACTGACACTACTAATGACCTTATTAAATTAGCAGTTACTAAAATTATATATATATATATATATATATATATATATATATATATATATATATATTATTTATATTTTATTTATTTAATTAATATTATAAATTTAAAATTCAAAAGAAATCTAAAAACCATAGGGCTTTGTTTGACAAATCATTTAAAATTAAAGAGTTTATATCCTTAAGCATTGTAACTACTTTAATTTATTTTAATAACTCCTTATAATGTAGTTATTTGTCACACTATATTTAATCAAGATTTCATACTTACTTTAAATAATTCAAACAACAATTAATTAAATAAATCATTTAACCACATAACTCAACACAAATAATTAACCATCAAATTGAAATATCAATATAATAATAATTTTCTCAACTCGTTAATTATTTATTTAACAAATAATTAACCAAATAAAATTAAATCAATTAAACAAATATTTATGCAACGATAAATACATCCATTAAATATTTATATAACTCAATAAATATTTACTATTATAATTAAAATTCTGGAAAGTTACAAGGAAAGAGACAGTAAAGAATTAAAATGAATGTAAAGAATGTAGAAGTTGATTGAAGGTGCATTATAATGTTAATATACTTAGAGTAACATCGTTAAGGATGATAATAACGTTAGGAATTTCAACTAAAAGTTGACAAAAGGTTATGAGAATGTGAACACAAAGTAATACGATAAACCGTAATGAATGTTAACCAATCTAATGAATGATTAGATTGAGAAGAAGGGGAAGATAAATTAGTGATCATACTTGATTGTTTATGACCTAATGTGGTGTGTTATGTGATTATGTATTGTAGAATCCTTAGAGACTCAAAGGAAAAGTGTATTAATGGTAGAAGACGATGAAGGCAAGTGTTCTAAACCCTTGTCTATATTCTTTTAGATAAGCTTTGTGATTCATGTATCTTGCGCATGAATTGATGTATAACAAAGTTGAAGCCAATTCCTTCGGCTAGACTTAATGTGTTTTGTGGATTTACTTATAATCTATCAAAATATTACCAATGTTGCTATCTTATGCCAACTGTTTTGGTATGAATTTCCAAGAAAGACTGAGTATGAATAAACAAATATTTTGCCATCAAATGACAGGCACGAGAGGTTGCCAAAACTTAAACGTAGATACGTTTAATGAAGTAGTGTTGTACAACGTAGAATACTATAGACTAATCACCTAGACGTGTGATGAGTGAGTTTTATACTCATAATTGAGTGTGTTTGAGCTTAATCTTTTGGTTGATTTTAAGTGTTTGTGTCTATTATATTTTATGTTGTTTTGTAAGAATTGGGACAAAAGTTACTTGGATCGACGTTTAGGGTGGCTAGATTCGCGTTTTCGGCTTGTCATTTACATAGCAGTCACTTCAGAGCCAATTTCAGTATTTCTATGGACCTTATTTCGAAAAACTTAAAGAATTAAAGTTGTAGATCTACGTCTCCTCTTTCCGGAACATCTTGAATCATAAAAATTGGAGTTCGGACGAAGAAGTTATGGCCATTTTTCCGAAAGACGTCGGAGCAAAAAATGTCAGAAAAAGTGGCCAGCGTCTGGGCGCCCAAACCAAGGCCATTTACAGAGCCGGGGCGCTAGGGGGCAGAATCCAAACTCCGTGAGCAGCGTCGGGGCGCTGGGGAAGAGGTTGGGCAAGCTTGGACGCGTTTTGGGGCGGATTTTAACACTTTTTTGAGTCCAAATTAGATTGGGTTTGTTCCTAAGCTAAAAATTGAACTTGTAACCTATAAATACATGATGTAAGGCATAAAATAGGGGGGATTACATAGATTAGATTAGAGATACACTCCATTAGATTAGACATTAACCCTAGTTCTTATTAGTTTTGGAGATTGAAGCAACTTGGAGAACACTGAAGATCAAGAGCAAGAGCAAGAGGGGAGCATCGGATTTGCTGACAACAGATTCTATTCTCTTTTTTTATCATACTTTTATCTTTTAATGTCTATTCAGTTGTGGATTCTTAGTTTTAATTCATTAATTATGAACTAACTCTTTCATTAAGATTTCAATTGAACCTTTTATGTCTATGAATTAATTATTTGATTTATTCCAATTATTTATGTCATGGTGAATTATTTATCTTGTCTTGTGCTTATTGCTTAATTATTTGACCAGTAATTACCTTGTTACTCTAGAAGGAATTGAAAGAGGAATTCTAGGGTTAGAACTGGGCATGATATCATGGACTTAGTTATTTACAAAGTGAATAATTAGGTTTGTGAATTGAATAAAAATATCTGTTCACCGCATGTAACACATAAGGAATTGGGATTAGAAGGAGTTTAATTCAATTATTTTGCATAGGAATATAGCAAGATTAATATGGATTAAATAGAAGGTAATTGATCGCTTGAAAAAGGACTTTTGGCATTTGAGAATTCATGTTAACAATTCAGTAGGCATAATAATTGAGATAATTGGATAATTGATTTATAGTTCATAATTGGGGATATTGAAGTCTTAATCTTTATTTATCTGAATTCAGTCATAAATCAATTTAGTTTAATTAGTTAATTTAGTTTTCTTAATTAGAAAAATCACGATTTGAGATTGTTTAAATAAAATTAGTTTGGTTAAGAATTAGTACTTGGTGATTTTTATTAAATAATTCCTCGTGGGAACGATACTCTACTTTCACTTTATTACTTGTTGACCGTGTATACTTGCACGTATTCATTGATTGCGAAATCGACCAACAAATTTTTGGCGCCGCTGCTGGGGAATTAGTTTAATAATTTTGCCAATATTAATTTTTATCAAATTAGTTTTAATTTAAATGTTTTTTTCTTTAATTCTCTTTCAATTTTTTTTCTTTCTCTCTTTTCAGGTACCATGGATGACTTTGCGTATCAATGGCCATACACGAACATGACTAGACGAATGGAAACATGGAGTCCACCATCCACACAGCAAGTAGCAATGGGTTGTGAGTTATGTGCTGGGAGTCATGCTACAGATCAATGTGCCATCAATTTGGAATCAGCTCAGTTCGTAGGGAGCTATAATGGATCTACCCAACCTTACCCGAATCAAAACGCATATAATCTGGATTGGAGAAATCATCTGGGGTTTTCATGGAGTAACAATCAAGCCCAAGCTCAAGTGCCTAGACAACAAAATACATCCGAATTTCAAAATCAGACTCAACAACCAGAGAGGAAATCGAGTTGGAAGAAGCCTTGGAAAAATTCATTAGAGCATCCGACAAAAGGAACGAGGAACAAGACAAAAAATTGAATTAAATAGAGCTGAATATGCAAAGCCAAGGTGCATCGATCAAGAATATGGAAAATCAATTGGGGTAGATAGCATATGCGTTGAACAACCATCCTCAATACACTTAGCTCTATGACATGGATGACGAGACTGATGCTGAGCCCGAACTAAATCTGCAATCGGATGTGCTAAATAATATAGATGTTGAAAGAGAGGAAACAATTGGGAACCAACAAAAGGAGATCGACGAAGATTTAACTGTAAGATTCAACGAAGATGAGCTGATTTCGTTAGTATCCCATGTGCCTCCTCCACCAAAGTTCAATAATTCGGGCAGTTTTGCAAAACCATGCCCAATTGGCAGTCATGTCGTAGGCAAAGCTCTTTGTGACATAAGAGCTAGTACAACTGTGGAGTCATGGTGGGTTGAAAAAGAGAAGATAGAGGAAGAGCCCATTGTGTTTGACAAGCTTCCATGCCATAATTTGATCACAAACACAATGGGGAAAACACCTAGCTGTTGGACGTTCTTAATGGAAAACATATATACAAAGAGCATGCTAGGTGACTTTAAGGCTTTTGCTAATGGGAACCTCCCAAAAGAGACATTGTTACTGATGGATGGAGGGTTCCTCAATTTTCGTAGGGGAATTGGATAGAGAATTGAAGAAGTCAGGCTGAGACTATAAAACAAGCGCTTATTGGGAGGCAACCCAAGTTTAATTTTTAATTTCTAGTTTTTATTAGGTTTTACATTAGTAGTTTTAAATTTGCATTTATTTAGGATTTAATAAAATTGCTTCTATCATGGTTTACAGGTTATTCAAGTCTAATTCAAGTGTGATGCCCAATTTGTTCCATGTGCCAAGCCTATTCTCCAAACTTAGCAGATAAGGAGGAAGATTGCTGTATTTTCAGGGAAGTCCTCTGCTTTAATTTTTTCTATTTAAGTCATTGAGGACAATGTCTAGTTTAAGTTTGGGGACATTTTAGTGTCGTATTGCATATAGTTAGTTATCTTCATGGTAGTTCATTTTTTTTGTGTTAGCACTGTCTTTTTTAGGTTGCATATAATACATGGTAGTTATTGGAATATTCATATATATGTTGCGTTAGTATGTGTTCATGTAGTATAATTGCATGTTTTAATTTATTTTTTATTTATTTTTTTACATGAATCTGTACGATAGGTTGGTGTGGTCTTAGCTCGGCCTATGATAAGATTGGTTTTGCATGTTAACTTGAAAAATGTTGATAATTGATAATGAGTTCTAATTTTAATCATGATGATAATCTGAGCCTGTCTGAAACTTATGTAACCGGTTAGCACTTAAAGTTTAACTGTTTTAATCTACTTGGTTCAAGGGTTTCATAATTTGTTTATGAGGGAAAATCTTGGTTAAAATTTAAGGAAATTAGTGAACTGACAGTAAAGATTAGAATGACGTAAAAGCTTGAGTTTGGGGGAATCTATGAGATATATATATTACAAAAAGAAAAAAAAAGAGAAAAAAAAGAAATGATGAAAAGAAAAAAAATAGAAAATCCAGAAAAAGAAAAAAAATGAATAAACACCGTGACATGCTTATCTAGTTTTGTGGCCTTTGCTACTTGAGTAAGTAAGCCCGAGGGGATTGTCTTTACACATAGCGCCCTAATGTCTTAATGACTTGGGAGTCGTTGGTCGAAAGCTCGTTAAGGTAGCACTGAAAAGCCTAAGGGAATAAGACATTGCACAACCATGAGAAAATTAAAAAAAAACACGAGAAAGAGCAAAAATGCCCTCGTGGTTGAATAAAAGTATAAATAAATTCTGTATTTACCCTTAGACTTGGTAATTGCTTAGTTTTAACCGGAGTTGTCATGTTCACAAAAGTAATTGAATTGGAACTAAGATTTTTCTTATAAGAAGTTTGTTATGTGATTATCTTGAACTATGGTTGGTTAGAATGGTTAACAAGCACACACACGCACAACATGGGTGATGACAGGTTTGGATTGACTAACTGGTTAGAGTTATGGACTTTGATTTGATCAGATAAATTATTTGAGTATCATTGGTATCTTTGAGGCCTGTTGCTATATATCATATTGATTTATTACTGGGTTCGTAGGTATATTTGGAAGTAGATCATGCATATGCATTCATGTAGTTAAGTTTGGTTGTTTATTTTTAGTTCTTTTGTGTTTTTGCTTGAGGACAAGCAAATGTTTAAGTTTGGGGGTATTTGATGAGTGAGTTTTATACTCATAATTGAGTGCGTTTGAGCTTAATCTTTTGGTTGATTTTAAGTGTTTATGTCTATTCATGCATGTTTTATGTTGTTTTGTAAGAATTTGGACAAAAGTTACTTACATCGACGTTTGGGGTGGCTAGATTTGCGTTTTCGGCTTGCCATTTACACAGCAGTCACTTCAGAGCCAATTTGAGTATTGCTATGGATCTTATTTCGAAAAACTTAAAGAATGAAAGTTGTAGATCTACGTCTTCTCTTTTCGAAACATCTGAATCATCAAAATCGGAGTTTGGACGAAGAAGTTATGGCCATTTTTCCAAAGGATGTCGGAGTAGAAAATGTCAGAAAAAGTGACCAGCACCGGGGCGCCCAAACCAAGGCCATTTACAGCACCGGGGCACTAGGGGGCAGAATCCCAACTCCGTGAGCAGCGCCGTGGCGTTGGGGAAGAGGTTGGGCAAGCTTGGACGCGTTTTGGGGCGGATTTTAACACTTTTTTGAGTCCAAATTGGATTGGGTTTGTTCCTAAGCTAAAAATTAAACTTGTAACCTATAAATACATGATGTAAGGCATAAAATAGGGGGGATTACATAGATTAGATTAGAGATATACTCCATTAGATTAGACATTAACCCTAGTTCTTATTAGTTTTGGAGATTGAAGCAACTTGGAGAACACTGAAGATCAAGAGCAAGAGCAAGAGGGGAGCATCGGATTTGCTGACAACAGATTCTATTCTCTTTTTTTATCATACTTTTATCTTTTAATGTCTATTCAGTTGTGGATTCTTAGTTTTAATTCATTAATTATGAACTAACTCTTTCATTAAGATTTCAATTGAACCTTTTATGTCTATGAATTAATTATTTGATTTATTCCAATTATTTATGTCATGGTGAATTATTTATCTTGTCTTGTGCTTATTGCTTAATTATTTGATCAGTAATTACCTTGTTACTCTAGAAGGAATTGAAAGAGGAATTCTAGAGTTAGAACTGGGCATGATATCATGTGACTTAGTTATTTGCAAAGTGAATAATTAGGTTTGTGAATTGAATAGAAATATCTGTTCACCGCATGTAACACATAAGGAACTGTGATTAGAAGGAGTTTAATTCAATTGTTTTGCATAGGAATATAGAAAGATTAATCTGGATTAAATTGAAGACAATTGATCGCTTGGAAAAGGACTTTTGACATTTGAGAATTCCTGTTAACAATTCAGTAAGCATAATAATTGGGATAATTGGATAATTGATTTATAGTTCATAATTGGGAATATTGAAGTCTTAATCTTTATTTATCTGAATTCAGTCATAAAGCAATTCAGTTTAATTAGTTAATTTATTTTTCTTAATTAGAAAAATCACGATTTGAGATTGTTTAAATAAAATTAGTTTGGTTAAGAATTAGTACTTGGTGATTTTTATTAAATAATTCCTCGTGGGAACGATACTCTACTTTCACTTTATTACTTGTTGACCGTGTATACTTGCACATATTCATTGATTGCGAAATCGACCAACAACATGCTCGTAAGAAATACCGGACTTACGGACTTGGTGCTGGGTTGTCCTTTTCAAAGAAAGAATGAAATGCTCAAGGTCTTGGATCAAAATCGATGTTTAACGTAAATTGTGCATTGGTAAACGTTTTAAAGAAAAGAGAAGTGCTATTTTGAATTATCTATAGTACTTCATAACTATTGATTCAGTTATAGAAGATATACGATTCATATGATTCAAAAACCTATTGTTTAAATGAAATTGTCATACTTGTTGAGCTAGTTATGCTCACTCTTTCTTTAACCATATTAATGCAGCTAAAACCAAACGAACTGAAGGATCCAGTAAGGATAAAGGAAAGGCTAAGGCGGATAAATAGATGTCTTTGTAATAATAGAGTATGAACTTTGTAATTAGTTGATACTACGATAATGAACATATGTATTGGTTACAAAGAACTTGGGAAGGCAAATATTAATTTGTAATATATAGAAGACATATTCACTCTTTTGAGGTCTTTCAATTAAATGTATGTGTGAACTGTTGCACCGTGTAGCACCATCTGATCGGTTGGAAGATACCCAGATTTGGGGGCGTCACAAGCATCTATCTTTTTTGCTGATGTGAAACAATTGAAGTATGCTTTTTAATCCCTGAGATAAATCACTACTGTGGCAGCTGTGGGATCTAACTTCTGGAAAGCTTTTGCACAAATTCAAGAGTCATGAAGGCCAGATTCATTGAATTGATTTTCATCCCCATGAGTGCTTGCTGGCTATAGGTTGGAAAATTACTGATACACACATCATCATTATTCTTGAAATAAGTAGCATGCTGATGAGTGGGTTTTATACCTACGAATCGAGTTCCTATTTGGACTTAAATAGTGTGTAATCCAATTATTTCTGTACAATTTTACTTTTTTTTTGTTTTTTTTGTGTAGGTTGCATTACGTGTTAGTTGTGGTACATTGGTGGTGATGTGGTGGAAAATAGCATGGCAAAACAAGAAATCAGAAGTCAACAGTCTTGACCCCCGCTGGGGTGAACCCTATAACAAAGAAAACCCCCGCCGGGGTGGGGGTGCACGTGTAAAAGATATTATTCCCCGCCGGGGCGGGCAATTACAAGGCATAAACCCCCACTTGGGCGGGGGTACGCGGACATAGAGGAACTATTCTAATGCAATGCAATCACTGTGGAGGCGTGGACTGAGCAACTTTGGCTTGGATTGGGACTGTGTGTGGACGTCTTTTATCAACTATTACATGACTTATGCCAAGAATTAAACACATTTAATTAGACAACAATCAATCACAACTTTGAGCCCTAATTTTTTAAAGATCATTGGAGGAGTGGAGCAGAAGATCAAGATCATGAGAATTGCATAATTGAGTGAGGATAAGGGTGGTGTTATGCTATTCTATTTCTTTTATTCGATTTCTGTAATTGGGATGATGAATTCTTTTATCTATTCAATTTTTATTTCATTCATTATACTAAATTTCTAATTAAGCTTGCAATGGATCTTTAATATGGAATGATGATTATCGCACTTTGAATTCAGTTCAATAATACTATTTATTCAGTTCATTTATTGTGATTTGTGCTTAATTTATGAATTGCTTGATCACCAATTCTTTGTGGATTTGTATGGACTTGAGAAATGAGATATGAATTTAAACTTAATCATAATAGCATGTGTTCATGATTTTTGCATATTGATGGAATTCTTGATGTATGTTTAGGATAGAGATATACCTAACATCCCATATAATCTTGTAAGAACTTGGGATTTAAACCTTCTTTAATTGTAATTCACATAGAGATATAGTGAATTAGTTAATTAGGGTGTTTGGCTTAATTCTATCAATTGTGGATTTAAGTTAATATTGTGTTAGTGCATTGAGAGATGACTAAATATAATTTAGTGTTCTTGATTAATGAACTGAGATAGTTAATTGAATTGAAAAGAAGTGCGATAATCTGAGTGAAACTTAAAGTAAAATTGTAAGCTTAATTCTCCATTATCTGATTAGAATTTGCGATGATTATTTGTGTTGATTTGTTTTGATTTTTAGTTATTTAGTTTTTCTTTAATTAAAATCATTGATTCGATTAGTTTAATAAAACTGGAATAATATAAAGCTAGTCATTGTTAGATTAAAATTAATACTTGTCTCTCTGGGAACGATACTCTTCTTATCATTATATTACTTGTTGATCACGTATACTTGTGTGCTGTGCGTATTATAGAATTTACCCAACAAGTTTTTGGCGCCGTTTCCGGGGACTTAACTTTGATTTTATTACTTCCAATATCAGTTTAATTAGTTCAGTTTTAGTTAAACAATTTTCTTTTTCTTTTTATTATTTCTTGTTTCAGGTTCTCTGATTTAGTGCATGCAAACTTGGTCAAAGAAACCAGACTTGCTTCCTTACGAGGACGATATCGAACGGAGGTGTGACACTCCCAAATCCAGGCACTTCATTCCCACAAGATTTAGTGTTCACTTTCCATACATTACTACTATCTATCCAAATATGATAACATTTAAACCATAAATCCTCCCATTAAAGGGTTACATCATTAATCAAAAGTCTTCCCGGGTTGTCTAACTTTAAACATCAATCAAATGCGGAAATAAAATAATTACATCACATCATTAACTAAAAAAGTCTATCATCATGACAATAAATGAAATTACAAGTCTTCATCACTTGTACATTTTTCCCTTTCCTTTGCTAGTTGTAGGTTCGTCGACCTTCTCAACTTTAGCTGCAATGAGTCTATATATATGCAAGAGTGAGCAAAATAAATGCTCACTAGATATAGCAATGAATCAACAAGAGAATAATAATTGCCAATGAATAAGCTCAACAAAACTGAATAGTACTCTATCAATGATATCCAAAAACTGAAATCCAAATGTGAATGTATCTGAGGGTCATAAGACCACAAACTATGTCCACGGTTACAAGTAATCTTTCAACTTTAACCTAAACAGTTATACTGTAGGGATTTCACGTACTTAGGGGGATCAGCCATTCGTACCATATATTGTGCACAAACATTTAAACGCTTTGCATATCCCTTATAATAGGGTTGTTCTTCTGTGTTTTAGAGTACAAGTCTGCACTAAAGAAAGTTTGGTTTGGATAAGCTTCAAGGGTAATTTAGAGTTTCACGATCATCAACTAAAGGATTAGTTGAATCAACAAGACTTAACAACACTACGAATGATCAATAATAGTTTAAGGTAAACTGTTAAGAATAATAGACATGCGTAGAGATAATCAAAGTATAAGCATTGAGTGAAACAATCAACCTTTTTTGAACAATATTAAACTAATGCTATGATCTTATTAAATAAGATATAGAATTATTGAACATGTATTAATTAATAGCAAGCTGAAAGTAAAACTTGCTCAACATGATAATAACTTGTGCAAAGTAATTGAAATAAGACAATTCAACATTGGGAATTGGAATTCAAGAAATTACATTCACAGTACAAGAATGAAATTAAAGAAAACTTGTCTAACAATAAACAAGTTAGAATAAATCAATAACTATTGGAATTCAAAACTTGTTCGAAATAAAGATAAAGATATAGCTTGCTCAAATCAAATTTAGGAACAAAGCTTGCTCAATGTAAAGAGATAAGGTTTAGAAACTTGCCTCGTGCGTAAGCTATAAGATTAAAACTCACGTTCACCTACACATAGTATTAGAACCACAATATCTATTAGATATACTAACATTCACTTATCAAATTAACACTTACCTCTAGCTAAACTTGTTATTTTAGTACAAGCCTCACCTTACCATATATATTTCAGAATCACAAGTGTACATTTCATTACACTTATTCATTATTCACGAAGTTTCTTAAGTCATAACATATCATTTTACAACATAATAATTTTACATTTTAGAGTTACTAACCACATGATACTATTCTGTTTCAACCTTTTCATTACATGTTTCTCACATTAACACATCACTAAACTAGGTTACATTAAGGTTTCAAAGTCTGCAGAAATAAAAGACTTCACCGGGTCTGGCAGACTACTGGCGCGGTCGTGCCCGTATTGCCTTAGATTCTTGCGCGCCCGCACCAAGAGACCGCGTGCCCGCGCTATGCACCAGTTCTAGTTTTGCAGAACATGATTTTAACACTGTTCTTAAGCCAACTAACTCAAATTTCACCCACAAAATAGTAAATTAAGCATATGTAATTCGTACAGAGCTAACACAAACATAATTCCTTACATATTCAACCATTTAACACAATTAAACAACAACTTCAACTAATTTAAATTCTTAAATTTCATGTTTTCATATAAAAATACTATTTTTGACATTCTTTACAAAAATCATTGCTGTGATCACAATTCTTATCCAAATTAACTCATTCAAACTACGTTATCTTCGTTTCTTAATGGACTAGCATAATCAAGACTCAATTTACAGATTAACACACAAATTAACCATCATAATTGGTACTTTCACAAGCCATATGTAAAATATATACACTGTAATTACTTTTCCTACTTCTTAAACAAAATTAGCATACAATTCCTTGTTTAAACACAAACTCTAATCATCTCAAACACCTACAATCACAAGTAATCAGTTGTATACTCATTGATTTAAAATTTTGAATTCATAGAACATATAAATTATGTCGTGAAACAGATATGTGTGTGTGTGTATATATATATATATATATATATATATATATATATATATATATATATATAATATTAAGGTTATGTAAAAAATACCTTCAAATTGCTTGCTAATCCTTGCGAACACCACTGAAATTGCTTTGAAATCACAAACTTTCTCTCACTTCTCTCAAACTCTATCAAGTTTCTCTGTATTTTCTTCTTTCTTTCTTCTTAGACTTAGGCCAAATGCCAATTCACGTAAAATTAACTAACACTTAAGCATAAAGATAAAAACTGATAAGCCATAATAATCGTACTTAATATAACATCAGCTACAAAATATTAACGTATAGATTATAAATATATTTTATTTATTATTTTATTTATTTTATTTATTATAATAAAATTCAAAATTCAAAAGCCATAAGGCTTTGTTTGGCAAAAGCTCTTTTAAAATAAAGACTTAATATCTTTAAACCTTTTTTGACAAAAACTAAATTAAATTCCTTTAATTTATTTTAATAACCCATTTATAGCTTAGTTATTGTCACACTTTTATTATCAAATTAAATTAAAAATATTATAATAATTCATTTGATAATTATTAGATTAAATTAGAATATAATCTCATAATAATTACTTTCCTTCACTCATTAATTATTTATTTAGCAAATAAATAATCAAATCAAATCAAATTAAACAAATATTATTAAATAAATATTTATTCAACAATTTCAACAATAAACACATCAAATAAATATTTATTTAATTCAATAAATATTTAAAATTACAATTTAAAATTCCGGATTGTTACATCCTTCCCCCCTTACATGGATTCTGTCCCCAGAATCACAACTCAAACAATAAAATTGTCACATTCTTCCCTTCTTACAATGATCCTGTCCCCAGAATCGAAGACACAGACTAAACAAATAACTCAGGATAATTCTTCATCATTTCAGCTTTGAGTTCCCATGTAGCCTCTTCGACATTGTGGTTCCTCCATATCACCTTCACAGAAGGTATCACTTTATTCCTGAGAACTTGTTCTTTCCTATCAACTATCTGGATAGGAATCTCTTCATTGGATAAGTCTTTATTGAATTGCAACGGTTCATACTCGATCACATGTTTGTAATCGGGTTTATATGGTCGCAATACTGACACATGAAAAATGTTGTGCACATGTTCTAATTTTGGAGGTAAAACTACCTTATAAGCTACTTCTCCCACTCTTCGTAGTATCTCGAAAGGTCCAATAAACCTTGGGCTAAGCTTTCCTTTCTTGCCAAAATGAATTTTCCCCTTCCAAGGAGAAACTTTCAGGAAAACAAAATTTCCTACGTCAAATTCGCGATTTTGCCTGTGTTGATCAACATACTTCTTCTGTCGATCTTGAGCAGCTACTAGCCTTGCTCTGATTATTTTGATAACTTCTGCGGTCTGTTGCACCAGTTCTGGTCCTAACAGTTGACGTTCACTAACTTCATCCTAGCATAGTGGAGTTCTGCATTTCCTGCCGTATAATGCCTCGTATGGCGGCATGCCAATGCTTGCGTGGTAACTGTTGTTGTATGCAAATTCCATCAACGGTAGATGATCATCCCAGTTTCCTTTGAAATCCATTATGCAAGCTCTAAGTATATCCTCTAACGTCTGGATTGTTTGTTCGCTTTGACCATCGATTTGCGGATGATATGCCGTACTCATCTTCAATTGTGTTCCCATGCATTCTTGTAGTTTCTTCCAGAATGTTGATGCGAACCTCGGATCTCTGTCTGACACAACTGATATTGGAACCCCATATCTTAAGATGATCTCCTTGACGTACAATTTTGCCAGCTGCTCAAGATTAAATCTAATCTTTATGGGCAAAAAGTGTGCTGATTTTGTTAATCTATCCACTATCACTCATATCGCATCGTATCCTTTCTGAGTTGTTGGAAGACCTACGACAAAATTCATTGTAATATACTCCCACTTCCATTCCGATATTTCCAACGGTTGAAGTAATCCGCTTGGTCTTTAATGCTCGGCCTTGACTCTTTGACATGTCAAGCACTTTGCAACGCATTCTACAACGTCTCTTTTCATATTTAGCCACCAAAAATGTCGTCGCAAATCTTGATACATTTTTATACTTCCTGGATGAATAGAATATCTTGAACTATGCACTTCTATCAAGATTTCTTCTTTAATATCCAGTACTGTTGGAACCCAAATTCGTCCCTCGAATCTTAGCATTCCTTCAGTATCAATCTTGTATTTCACCTCTTTACCCTTGACCACACTTTCCTTTATTTTTCTGCATTCTTCATCCTGTAGTTGAGCATTCTTCACCTTGTCCACTAAAGTTGGACTAGCTTCTATCTGGTACAATTTTTCATCGGATTCTTTTGGAAATTTGATTTCCAGCTCTAACCTTGCTAGTTAACAACATCAATTTCTCACGACCCTTCCTATTCAAGGCATCTGCAACCACGTTTGCTTTGCCCAAATGATAAAAGATCTCGCAATCATAATCCTTTATTAATTTCATACATCTCATTTGACGCATATTCAGGTCCTTCTGTGTGAAAATATACTTCAGACTCTTATGGTCTGTGTAGATCTCACACTTCTCTCCGTAGAGATAATGTCTCCATATCTTCAGAGCAAACATTACTGTAGCCAATTCTAAGTCATGAGTCAGATACCCTTTCTCGTAATCTTTTAATTGCCTTAATTGATGCATACGCAATGACCTTGTCGTTCTGCATAAGGACACAACCCAATCCTTTGTGTGAAACATCACTATACACCACAAAATTTTCTGTATTATCTGGTAATGACAAGATAGGTGTTATACTGAGCTTCTTCTTTAATTTGGTAAAACTCTCCTCACATTTTTCTGTCCAAGCAAATTTTACAGCTTTTCTCGTCAAATTTGTCAATGGAGTGGCAATCTTGGAAAAATCCTGAATAAATCGTCTATAATAACGTACCAATCCCAAGAAACTTCTTACTTTAGATAGAGTTCTTGGTTGTTCCCAATTTATCACAGCTTCAACTTTTGATGGATCCACTAAAATTCCATCTTTGTTAATTACATGCCCAAGAAATTGTACACGTTTCATCCAAAATTCACATTTAGAGAATCTCACGTACAACTTTTCTTTTCTTAGCGTCTCCAGCGTCAAACGTAAATGTTCCACGTGTTCTTCTTGAGATTTGGAGTACACAAAAATATCATCGATAAATACCACCATAAACTTGTCTAAAAATGGTTTAAACACCCTATTCATCAAATCCATGAATGCAGCAGGGGCATTGGTCAAACCAAAAGACATCACCAAGAATTCGTAATGTCTATACCGAGTTTCAAATGCTGTCTTCGGTACATCCTCCTTCCTTACTTTCAATTGGTGATACCCACTTCTTATATCTATTTTCGAGAAGTATTTGACAACCTTCAATTGATCAAATAAGTCATCTATTCTTGGCAATGGGTATTTATTTTTAATAGTGACTTTTTTTAATTCTCTATAATCAATGCAAAGATGCATTGACCCATCCTTCTTCTTCACGAATAACACCGGCGCTATCCACGGTGATACGCTCGGTTGAATATACTTCTTATCTAACAGTTCTTGTAGTTGTACCATCAGTTCCTTCATCTCTACCGGAGCCTATAACGACCCCAAAAATCATATAATTTAATTCTCGATTTCAATCGTTAATAATATATTCAACCTCTAATTTCACATCATTAAATGATAATACAACCATTGAAACTTGCGGAATAATTAAATTTTTTTATTACAAACTATTCTTATTCCCAAAACTTTTAACAATTCAACATTTATACATTATTCGGAACCTTAAACATGGTTCAAATAACAATGACACAACCAACGTGTATAAATCTTCAAGTATCACATATGATTCATGTCTTTCAAGTAACACATAACTTTACCTCGAAATCTTGACCTGCAAAAATAGTTATTTGCAAGGTTGAGCTCGACAGCCCAACAAAATCTAACAGTTTTCATGCATCACCTAGCACATAATAACATGCTCAACGTATATTTTATAAACATTGGACTAACATAACATACATGCTACAGTTCATATAACAAGTATAAAGATGGAGTTCCTTACTCAATTAACATGCTTTACTAAATTAACGCAGTCATAAGTTGACTTTGACGTTTCATGCTTTCAACATAAATATAACACATCATGTTATTTACAATAAAGATTTAAAATAGTTAATCATCAAGTTCACGTAGCAAATAGGAACTGAAAGACTTACCTTGATCGTTGTTTACCAATAACAGTTTAACAACTTACAATTATCTACACTTCACGTGCCCTACATAATTATATAATCATACACATCAACTATTAGTCACATAGCAACGCATAATAGTTGTAATGTAAACTTTACTCTACATTTTATAATCCTTAATCAATACACAATGTTCAATTTGATTGTGTTAACTTTTAACTTATATCTCACTATATTTCATGTAACACCCCAGTCCCACATCGAAAGATAGGGAAAAAATTTAAATTTGTCTGCATATAAGGAAATAAGTTACTACCAATAGTACCTTCAAGTCATGACCTTTTGGTAGCCTGTGGTGGGCTAAGATGACCCAAGAAGATACTATTGAGCCAGTAGTTTGAGGCCTTATTTTGATGGACTTGATTCGATTCGGACTTGAGATTTGACCCGAGATTTGTTCTGGACTCGGGATTTGACCCGGGTTGTTTCATATGGTATTAGAGCCGACTCTCGAAAGCTCGGGTCGGGTCATTCGATCGGGTTGTCGGAGGTGGGGACACGAAGCCAGCCAGTATTATCCCACAATGGCTAGAGAGGCAAAGATCTTTGGGTCGTGTGTGTGATCGGTTCTGACGGGGACGTCAGAAATTTAAGTGAGGGAGTTTGTAACACCCCAGTCCCACATCAAAAGATAGGAAAAAAATTTAAATTTATCTGCATATAAGGAAATAAGTTACTACCAATAGTACCTTCAAGTCATGACCTTTTGGGAGCCTGTGGCGGGCTAAGATGACCCACGAAGATACTATTGGGCCAGTAGTTTGAGGCCTTATTTTGATGGATTTGATTCGATTCGGACTTGAGATTTGACCCGAGATTTGACCCGGGTTGTTTCATTTCATACTCGAAGTTCATTCAAGTGTTTAAGTATTGCTAGGAATCATTATTAGTTTTATATTAACACTATTCCATATCTTATAATATTCATTTCAGAATCACAAGTGTACATTTCGCAACACTTATTCATTGTTCATTAAGTTTCTTAAATCATACATATCATTTTCATAACTTACTAAATTTACATTTTAGAGTTACTAACCACATGATTCTATTATGTTTTAACCTCATCACTACACTTTTGACACATTTACATAACATTAAGCTAAGTTACAATGAATGTCCAAAGTCTGCAGAAGTAGCAGACTTCACTGTATGTGACTGACTACTGGCACGGCCGCGCCAGTATTACCTTAGGTTACTGCGCGCCCGCGCTACGCACCAGTTTCAGTTTTACAGAATGTGTTTTCGGCACTATTCTTAAGCCAACTAACATAAATATCACCCACAAAACAATAATATTAACCTAGACAATTGGTATAGAACTAACATAAACATGTTTCCTCACATATTCATCAACATAGAACAATTTAACAACATCTTTCACTAATTCAAATCCTTAAATTCCATCTTTTCATATAAAACTTCATTTTTGAGTTCCTTAGATAAAAATTATCACTGTAATCTCAATTCTTCACCAAATCACTTCGTTCAAACTACGCTATGCTTGTTTCTTAATGAACTAGCATAATCAAGTCTCAATTCACACATTAACATACAAATTGACTATCAACATTGGTACTTACGTGAGCTATATGAAAAATATAATGTCATTTACTTTTCTTCCTCTTTACAACGAAATTGGCATACCATTCTTATTTAAACACAACCTCTAATCATCATAACCACATATATTCACAAGTAACCCATTGTATAACAACAATTCAACAAATTTACAATTCACAGAATATATAAAAGTTTACCGTAAATTCATATATATATATATATATATGTATAATATTGAGATTATGGAAAATTACCTTCAATTAGCTTGCACAACCTTGCTAAACACAGAAGTTGTTGTGAAATTCTTAGGTTTCTCTCAAATTCTCTCTCAAGTTTCACTGAATACTCTGTTTCTCAGACTAACAAATGGCCAAAAACCCAACTGCAAAACCTTATGCGTTAATAAAAAAAATAAAACTGATATGGCCTTAATTCATATATTAAGTATATCAATTAATACCTATAACGTATATGTTATATTATATTTATTATTTAATTTATTTTATTATAAACTAAAAATTAAAAACCCAAAAGCCATAAAGCTCCGTTTGGCAAAACTCTTTAAAATTAAAGACTTAATATACTTAAGCCTTATTTGGGTAAACTCAATTAAAACTACTTTAATTTATTTTAATACTCCTTATAATATAGTTATTTCTCACACTATATTTAATTAAGTTTTCATACTTAATTAATTAATTCAAATAATAATTTATTAAATAAATTATTTAATCACATAACTCAATACGAATACTTAACCATCAAATTAAAATATCAATATAATAATAATTTTCTTAACTCATTAATTATTTATTTAACAAATAATTAACCAAATAAAATTAAAATAATTAAACAAATATTTATTCAACGATAAACACATCCATTAAATATTTATATAATTCAATAAATATTTAATATTACAATTAAAATTCTGGAATGTTATATCATTCCCTCCTTATAAGGATTCTGTCCTCAGAATCACAATTCAAATAATTAAATCGTCATATTCTTCCTTTCTTACAAAGATTATGTCCCCAGGATCGAAGACACAGATTAAACAAATAACTCAGTGTACTATTAAACCTCACATTCCCAATATATGAATATATATTTCTCTTCACACTAGATCACATACTTCAAAATATACAGCCCATACATATACATACTCAAACTCAAAACATCTCGTAATAAAAATTTTAATTATTAAATTCCTATTTTAATAACTTATAAAAATTCGGGTTGTCACATCCTTCCCCCCTTACAAGGATTCCGTCCTCGGAATCACTGAAACCCTACCTTACTCGGTTTTCACCAAATCTCTTTTTAAAAATTTATCGTTGAATATCTTCAACACATTACCTTAATATAGGTTTTATATTTCTTACCCCCATCATTCTTGATAATAAATTTTTGTAAGTTTTATTTCATAACTTTCACTTAGACTCAATTATATTTTGAGTATTATATATTTTTTAACCCATTCATTTCCTTTTCTAAGGATCATTATTATAAACACTCGGGATATTACATTCACCCCTTCTTCTAAGAATTTCGTCCTCGAAATTTTATTTATTACTCTTCATTCATTCAACCTATCAAAATAGATTTTACGTTAATACTTTATTCATTCATTGGGTTCTATAACCACTTTCTTTCCACAAAAATCTTTCTACAATTATTAACTTTTCTATTCAAAGTTTTACATTATTCTTTGATAACTCATCTCCTTCTCATTTCAAAATTTCTTTTCTCACTTATTCAATATATTTATCATTCCGTTCGCATTCTACGACTTACTTCTTTCTAAGAAATATCATCCTTACCACATTCGCCTTTTAGAATAGCAAGAATCTTCTACAATTGTTCAATAATTGGGAAGCAGTATGAATAACTCTGGAATTTAAAAGATTTCAAATCATGCTGAGGGGTCACAAAATCGTGAACTCTATTTTCGGTTTACTAGTGCTTCAACTCAATCCTTCACACTGTAAACCAGAGTGTTTATCAATCACAAAGACTGAAAACACCCTCCACACGTACATTAGGTAGTCAGCCTATTGTACCCACTACGTTGGGCCGCAACGTAGTGTCTTGTAACGACTACATGCGTTACGCTCGGAACCATTGTCCCCAAAAACATGTCCCCTTATAGGGTTGTTCACCTTAGCTTTTCAACATCTGAATCCGCACCAAAACAATTTGGTTTGGCATAATTTTTCAATAAACGCTTGAATTTCATGAACATCTTTTAATAATCGTCTAGCTGAATCAAATAGCATAGACTTCTACTATAATTCGAACATCAATTGAAATATATACATATATATATATATATATATATATATATATATATATATATATATATATATATATATTCTCATATCTTAAAGAAGCCTCAAAAATCTTTTTATGGCGTCATGATTATGACGTTGTCATACTGCATCTCACCATAGTGGGCTGATGATCATATGATCATATCTAACACCAGGTTCCATTGCATTGATGACTCTATCTTTTATCATATCACCTGATATATATAATTAAAATATATTTTGAAAATTTAAAAATCATTTTTTTTCTAGCCGAAACAAACAGCATAAATATGCGAATAATAACACTGTTTTTAAAAATTCTTTGGTTCACTAGTGTGATCCAACATTTTTCAAAAATCAAAAGTACAACCATAGGCACTAAGTTAATAAATTTCAAAAATCTAGCAAAGCTAGAAGATTTGAAAAACCTATGCTTCCATCATCAACTCCACTTTCTATAATGATCCATTGCTTAATAAGTCTATCTATTCCTATCATCCTCAATACTCCATTCACACTTAATTATACCCAAGTTCATCAAACTTACCGCACATTGGAAGTTCAGGACTTGCCATAATAATATGAGTTTAAGAACTTATCCTAGTCAGATCATAGGCGTCCATTCGCTGAGGGGTTCAAAACATACCATATTATTATGATTCACGAACATACCATATGCATTAGTTTTAAGAACCACACCTAATCCTAATATTATCTGACTAATCTTAATGGTTTCTAACTATCAATCATACACATGAGAAAAGAATCACCTTTTCACCACATATACATTGATAACGCGACACCAACATTCCAATGATTATCAATGTGATAAACTAAGTGCAAGCACAAAACCCTCGCCCA
This sequence comes from Panax notoginseng, assembly GCA_016801055.1. NCBI lineage: Eukaryota > Viridiplantae > Streptophyta > Magnoliopsida > Apiales > Araliaceae > Panax > Panax notoginseng. The sequence goes on from CM029016.1 coordinate 95,262,103, forward strand.
TACAAAGGTTTGTACAACTCAGCCACCACATGACTCCTCAATTAAAATTCTACCTAACTCTATCTTACTCTTAACTTGCTCTTTGCTTGATATGAATTCCTCGTATCACATCATCTATAACTCCCCGTGAGTTATCTCGTACTATTTCATAGTACAACATCATCATAGCATCAAGCTATAATTATTCAAACATTACAAACCATCTTTCTTCTATAACTTAAATAGATCACGTCGTGATCTTATTTTATAATCATCTCCTTTAAGATTCTTTTCTTAACTCGTGATCATTTTGTTTTACGATCCCTTTTCTTTCCTTTCATTTGCGACATTATTCGTTATCTTGGCTATTGGAGTTAGGTAACTCCCATTCCTTATCTTTATATCTCTTCATGATTCTTCTTTGAATTTTCTTGTTTATATAACAATTCTTCCTTTAAGAATTTATAACTTCATTTACATTGCTCAACATTTCATTCACGTTCTACATTTTCATCATATGTATCCATTTCTATACTTGGTACACATCGAGTCTCTACCGGTTTTAATATGGTACGCTGAGTGGTTTCCCACAAACAACTAACAAACTAGGTTCCGAGTTGCTAGTTCGTATATACCTCCGCTCTATGAAGGAATAGTTTAGCCTGGATACTATACATCAACTACTAAAGAGTACAACTGTACCATACTTAACTATAACTTTTTATTCTTAACTTCCTTACCAATCTGTTCTTATAGATATTGTCTATTTGTTATCACCTTACATCCTTATTATTGGAGTTGGGTAACCCCACATTCATATTCCTTATAACTCTGCGAGATTTTTCTTTGAATCCTCTCACGCATGTTTTAATCCATTCTCTATACGTTTCTTAAATTTCTTCTTATTGTTCAAACTCTATCTGAGCTTATTCTTTCATCTCCCCCTTTATTCTCTAAGGTTATAGCCTAGGGTACTCTTACCTAAGGTTTATAACCTACAACTCTGATACCAACTGTAACGACCCCAAAAATCATATAATTTAATTCTCGATTTCAATCGTTAATAATATATTCAACCTCTAATTTCACATCATTAAATGATAATACAACCATTGAAACTTGCGGAATAATTAAAATTTTCTATTACAAACTATTCTTATTCCCAAAACTTTTAACCTTTACATATAACTATTTCAGAATCATTTTAATACTACAAAAGTTTACATCACAAAACGATTTTACAATTCAACATTTATACATTATTCGGAACCTTAAACATGGTTCAAATAACAATGACACAACCAACGTGTATAAATCTTCAAGTATCACATATGATTCATGTCTTTCAAGTAACACATAACTTTACCTCGAAATCTTGACCTGCAAAAATAGTTATTTGCAAGGTTGAGCTCGACAGCCCAACAAAATCTAACAGTTTTCATGCATCACCTAGCACATAATAACATGCTCAACGTATATTTTATAAACATTGGACTAACATAACATACATGCTACAGTTCATATAACAAGTATAAAGATGGAGTTCCTTACTCAATTAACATGCTTTACTAAATTAACGCAGTCATAAGTTGACTTTGACGTTTCATGCTTTCAACATAAATATAACACATCATGTTATTTACAATAAAGATTTAAAATAGTTAATCATCAAGTTCACGTAGCAAATAGGAACTGAAAGACTTGCCTTGATCGTTGTTTACCAATAAGAGTTTAATAGCTTACAGTTATCTGCACTTCACGTGCCTTACACAATTATATAATCATACACATCAACTATTAGTCAAATAGCAACACGTAGTAGTTATAATGTAAACTTTACTCTACATCTCATAATCCTTCCTATTATCAATACACAATGTTCAATTTGATAGTGTTAACTTTTAACTTATATCTCACAATATTTCATACTCGAAGTTCATTCAAGTGTTTAAGTATTGCTAGGAATCATTATTGGTTTTATATTAACCCTATTCCATATCTTATAATATTCATTTCAGAATCACAAGTGTACATTTCACAAAAGTTATTCATTGTTCATTAAGTTTCTTAAATCATACATATCATTTTCACAACTTACTAACTTTATATTTTAGAGTTACTAACCACATGATACTATTCTGTTTTAACATTGTCACTACATTTTGACACATTAATATAACATTAAGCTACGTTACAATGAATGTCCAAAGTCTGCAGAAGTAGCAGACTTCACTGTCTATGACTGACTACTGGAGCGGCCGCACCAGTATTACCTTAGGTTACCGCGCGCCCGCGCCAAAAACCACACGCCCGCGCTACGCACCAGTTTCAGTTTTGCAGAATGTGTTTTCGGCACTATTCTTAAGCCAACCAACACGAATTTCACCCACAAAACAGTAATATTAACCTAGACAATTGGTATAGAACTAACATAAACATTTTTCCTCACATATTCATCAACATAGAATAATTTAACAACAACTTTCACTAATTCAAATCCTCAAATTCCATCTTTTCAAATAAAACTTCATTTTTGAGTTCCTTAGATAAAAATTATTACTGTAATCTCAATTCTTCACCAAATCACTTCGTTCAAACTACGCTATGCTTATTTCTTAATGAACTAGCATAATCAAGTCTAAATTCACACATTAACATACAAATTGACTATCAACATTGGTACTTACATGAGCCATATAAAAAATATACTGTCATTTACTTTTCTTCCTTTTTACAACGAAATTGGCATACCATTCTTATTTAAACACAACCTCTAATCATCATAACCACATATATTCACAAGTAACCCATTGTATAGCAACAATTCAACAAATTTACAATTCACAGAATATATAAAAGTTTGCCATAATTTAAATATATATATATATATATATATATATATATATATATAATATTGAGATTATGGAAAATTACCTTCAATTAGCTTGCACAACCTTGCTAAACACAGAAGTTGATGTGAAATTCTTAGGTTTCTCTCAAATTCTCTCTCAAGTTTCACTGAATACTCTGTTTCTCAGACTAACAAATGGCCAAAAACCCAACTGCAAAACCTTATGCATAGATAAAAAAAAATAAAACTGATATGACCTTAATTCATAAATTAAGTATATCAGTTATTACCTATAACGTATATGTTATATTATAATTATTATTTTATTTATTTTATTATAAACTAAAAATTAAAAATTTAAAAGCCATAAGGCTCCGTTTGGCAAAACTCTTTAAAATTAAAGACTTAATATACTTAAGCCTTATTTGGGTAAACTCAATTAAAACTACTTTAATTTATTTTAATACTCCTTATAATATAGTTATTTGTCACACTATATTTAATTAAGTTTTCATACATAATTAATTAATTCAAATAACAATTTATTAAATAAATCATTTAATCACATAACTCAATACGAATTCTTAACCATCAAATTGAAATATCAATATAATAATAATTTTCTTAACTCATTAATTATTTATTTAACAAATAATTAACCAAATAGAATTAAATCAATTAAACAAATATTTATTCAACGATAAACACATCCATTAAATATTTATATAATTCAATAAATATTAAATATTATAATTAAAATTCTAGAATGTTACATCATTCCTTCCTTACAAGGATTCTGTCCTCAGAGTCACAATTCAAATAATCAAATCATCACATTATTCCCTTCTTACAAAGATTCTGTCCCCAGAATCGAAGACATAGATTAAACAAATAACTCAGTGTACTATTAAACCTCACTTTCCCAATATATGAATATATATATTTCTCTTCACACCAGATCACATACTTCAAAATATACAACCCATACATATACATACTCAAACTCAAAACATCTCGTAATAAAAAATTTAATTATTAAATTCCTATTTTAATAACTTATAAAAATTCGGGTTGTCACAGAGCCATTCTGTACGGGGCCTTCGATATTAGAGCTGTTCCTGGCGCTAAGTCGATCACAAACTCAATCTCTCTGTTAGGCGGAAGTCCTGGCAAATCTTCCGAAAACACGTCTACAAAATCCCTAACCACTAGTATCTCCTCCAGTTTCACACCCTTCTCCTTTTGAGTGTCGACTATATAAGCTAAGTATCCTACACAGCCTTGACTCAATAACTTCCTGGCCTGCATAATCGTCAGACATCTCATTTGTCTAGGCGATTTGCTACCATAAAAAACTACCTTTGATGGAGTCATAAGGTTTACACATTTTTTTTGGCAATCAGTTATCGCTCAATAATTGAATAGCCAATCCATTCCCAAGATTACATGAAACTCTCCAAGTTTTATCGGGGTTAAATCTACTGTCATAACATTCCCCTTAATATTCACCCTACAATTCTTGAATACGGATTTAACAGGAATTATCTCCCTATTAGCGATTTCTATTTGTAAAGGGAATTCCAACTTTTCACTAGGTTATTCTAATCTCTTATCAAACTCATCAAATATAAACGAGCATGTAGCACCCGAATCAAATAATACATATGCATTTATATCATTGATTAGGATAATACCTGACACGATATCTTTTGATTGCACCGCATCCTGCACCGTCATATTGAAGGTTCTGGCTGTGGGCTTATTTGATGACGTTGGTCCAGCAATAGTCAGTGTACCTCCACCGCCATTTCCCTTGCTTCAAGCTGTCCCACCAGATTTCTTCTTTGGACACTCGCGAGCAAAATGATCCTTCGACTCGCAGGTGTAGCAAACATTCTTCTTGGGTTGGTTGTAGTTTGGGGCAATATGACCCTCTTGGCCACAATTAAAGCATACCCGCTCCCCCCTTAAGCACACACTAGTGTGAAACCTCCCGCAAGTAGCACATGTGTCAATCTTCTTCCTTTGCTGGTTACCTTGCTGATTTCCATCCCCCACATTTGCATTCCACTTCCTCTTCAAATTATTGTTACCATTTCCACCACCATTCTTAGCTTCACCCTCATTCTTCTTCTTTCTATGCTCTTGGTTGTGCTTTGTTACAGCCTCGCATCCACTCTCAGCGAGAAATGCCTTCTCTAGCACTGCTATAAATGTCTTCAGCTAAAATATGGAGACTCTAATGTACAACCATGGTTTCAGTCCCTTCTCAAACCTCCTAGCTTTGCGCTCATCCGTATTGACTTGATATGGCGCAAATCTCGCTAACTTGTTGAATTTTGGGGCATATTCCGACACTGTCATTGTGCCCTGTTTCAGTTCCAAAAACTGCACCTCCATTTGATTCTTTGAACTCTCCGGAAAATAAGTCTGGAAGAATATCTCCTTAAATCTATCCCAAGTCATTATCCCTTGACCTCCTCGAGTTTTATTGGCTTGCCACCAATAACCAGCCTCTACTTTTAACATGAATGTTGCAAAAGTAATCTTCTGATTATCCCCTACCCTAGCAACATCAAAAACTTTCTCTATCTCCATGATACAGGTCTGTGCCTCAACCGGATTCATGGATCCACGAAATTCTGGTGGTCTAACCGCCTTGAAGTTCTTAAAAGTTGTAGCTTGATTCTGCGGTTGATTCTGCAATGCACCCATCAATAATGTCACCAGCTGCTGAACTGGGTTAGCCTCAACATTGTCGTTATTGGTAGTTCCCTCAGTGGTCCTAAGTCGTGGTTGACGTCTTGGAGGCATTTTCTGTTAAAATATACTCATTAGATTATTACTCAACTGCTTTAAGAAATTTGTACTTAACTTGCATCCCATAAAAGAAATCATCACATAACACATAACACTTTGAATAAAATAAAATAATAACTCTTATTCATTCATAATCTTTTTGAAAACATCATAACAGTAGCATCTCTGCTATTTACATTACTTTCCCGAACTACTAAAGTTTCAGGATAACATCAACATCATATCTCATTGATTACACATCACCAGGGATTTACATATTATTTAACATTTATTAATCACATCTCAAGTACATTCCCTACGATGTCCTACTAAGATATTGTGTAGCCTTACGATGCTCTTCCTCCATAATCCGAAACATTGTTCTGCGATCTAATATGAACGATGGCAGCGTCTCGAACTGAATTGGATAACCCATGGCCCGATCTTGAGCTCGATTAATCATGGTGTTGAATACGTTATTCATGTCCTCCATCTTCATCCTATTTGCTTGTGCGTCTCTCTCTGCTATCCCGGCTCGTTGATAAGCTTCCTCATACGCGTCTTCGGCTCTTGCCCTCTTAGTAGATTCTTCCTTCAGCTTGTTCTTCAGTTCTGAGATCTTCTGGGTTAGTTGTTCCTTCTCTTCTTCAGTGTGGACCAGCTTCTCTTTGACATTATTCAGACATTCCTCTCGATCCTAGATCTCGTCATCCTTCAGTGCCATCGAGGTTTGTTGTTCAGCTACTATCTCTTCTAACTCCTCGACTGTATCTTGAAGTTCCACATTGCGATCGTAGACTTCATTGTACATACGAGCCGCGATCGAGTTCAGTGGAATCTCTTCCTCCTCGTCCTCATCATCATCATTCGACTGTGGCAGCTCAACGGGATCCTCCTCATCCATATCCACATCATCATCTTCATCTTCAACCACTGTGACCAACGGGGCTGACTCCCGTGGAAGTAGTTGTTCCCAAACCACTTGAATGTCACGAGACTCCTCCTCTCTAGGCATCTGAGGTCCTTCCTCCCTAGCCCTACTAGATTCTCCTACATTAGTCATCCTGACAACAAAAATTTAAAATTTTAATTACTAATCATTACTACTCGACACTCACGAACACATAAGTTGTAATCACATAAGCACAAAAGTGTTTTATTACTTTTTTCTTAAAACTCGATAAGAGTTTATCACCACTATCTTTTCAAAGGTTACTTCCTAAGGCTTTTCCCCCACCTAAAGTTCATAACCTAAAGCTTTGATACCAACTTGTGACACCCCCAAATCCAGGTACTTCATTCTCGTAAGATTTGGTGTTCACTTTCCATACATTCATACTATCTACCCAAATATGATTACATTTAAACCATAAATCCTCCCATTAAAGGGTTATATCATTAATCAAAAGTCTTCCCAGGTTGTCTAACCTTAAACATCAATCAAATGCAGAAATAAAATAATTACATCACATCATTAACTAAAAAAGTCTATCATAATGACAATAAATGAAATTACAAGTCTTCATCACTTGTACATTTTTCCCTTTCCTTCGCTAGTTGTAGGTTCGTCGACCTTCTTAACTTTAGCTGCAATGAGTGTATATATATGCAAGAGTGAGCAAAATAAATGCTCACTAGATATAACAATGAATTAACAAGAGAATAATAACTGCCAATGAATAGGCTCAACAAAACTAAATAGTATTCTATCAATGATAACCAAAAACTGAAATCCAAATGTGAATGTATTTGAGGGTCATAAGACCACAAACTATGTCCACGGTTACAAGTAATCTTTCAACTTTAACCTAAACAGTTATACTATAGGGACTTCACGTACTTAGGGGGATCAGCCCTTCGTACCATGTGTTATGCACAAACATCTAAACGCATTGCGTATCCCCTATAATAGGGTTGTTCTTCTCAGTTTTAGAGTACAAGTCCGCACCAAAATAAGTTTGGTTTGGATAAGCTTCAAGGGTAATTTAGAGTTTCACGATCATCAACTAAAGGATTAGTTGAATCAACAAGACTTAACAACACTACGAATGATCAATAATAGTTTAAGGTAAACTGTTAAGAATAATAGACATGCGTAGAGATAATCAAAGTATAAGCATTGAGTGAAACAATCATCCTTGCTTGAACAATATTAAGCTAAGGCTATGATCTTATTAAAATATAGAATTATTGAACATGTATTAATTAATAACAAGTTGAAAGTAAAACTTGCTCAACATGATAATAACTTGTGCAAAGTAATTGAAATAAGACAATTCAACAATGGGAATTGGAATTCAAGAAATTGCATTCACAATACAAGAATGAAATTAAAGAAAACTTGTCTAACAATAAACAAGTTAGAATAAATTAATAACTATTGGAATTCAAAACTTGTCCGAAATAAAGATAAAGATATAGCTTGCTCAAATCAAATTTAGGAACAAAGCTTGCTCAATGTAGAGAGATAAGGTTTAGAAACTTGCCTCGTGCGTAAGCTATAAGATTAAAACTCACGTTCACCTACACATAGTATTAGAACCACAATATCTATTAGATATACTAACATTCACTTATCAAATTAACACTCACCTCTAGCTAAACTTGTTATTTTAGTACAAGCCTTACCATACCATACATATTTCAGAATCACAAGTGTACATTTCATAACACTTATTCATTATTCACGAAGTTTCTTAAGTCATAACATATTATTTTACAACATAATAATTTTACATTTTAGAGTTACTAACCACATGATACTATTCTGTTTCAACCTTTTCATTACATGTTTCTCACATTAACACATCACTAAACTAGGTTACATTAAGGTTTCAAAGTCTGCAGAAAAAACAGACTTCACTGGGTCTGGCAGACTACTGACGCAGTCGCGCCAGTATTGCCTTAGATTCTTGCGCACCCGAGCGGCAACGCGCTCGTGCCAAGAGGCCGCGCGCCCGTGTTATGCACCAGTTCCAGTTTTGCAGAACGTGATTTCGACACTGTTCTTAAGCCAACTAACACGAATTTCACCCACAAAACAGTAAATTAAACATATGTAATTGGTACAAAGCTAACACAAACATAATTCCTTACATATTCAACCATTTAACACAATTAAACAACAACTTCAACTAATTTAAATTCTTAAATTTCATGTTTTCATATAAAAATACTATTTTTGACATTCTTTACAAAAATCATTATTGTGATCACAATTCTTATCCAAATTAACTCATTCAAACTACGTTATCTTCGTTTCTTAATGGACTAGCATAATCAAGACTCAATTTACAGATTAACACACAAATTAACCATCATAATTGGTACTTTTACAAGCCATATGTTAAATGTATACACTATAATTACTTTTCCCACTTCTTAAACGAAATTAGCATATAATTCCTTGTTTAAACACAAACTATAATCATCTCAAACACCTACAATCACAAGTAATCAGTTGTATAATCATTGATTTAAAATTTTAAATTAACAGAACATATAAATTATTCCGTGAAACAGATATGTATATATATATATATATATATATATATATAATATTAAGGTTATGAAAAAAATACCTTCAAATCACTTGTTAATCCTTGCTAACACCACTGAAATTGCTTTGAAATCACAGACTTTCTCTCACTTCTCTCAAACTCTATCAAGTTTCTCTGTATTTTCTTCTTTCTTTCTTCTTAGACTTAGGCCAAATGCCAATTCACGTAAAATTAACTAACACTTAAGCGTAAAGATAAAAACTGATAAGCCATAATACGCGTATTTAATATAACATCAGTTACAAAATATTAACATATAGATTATAAATATATTTTATTTATTATTTATTTTATTTTATTTATTATAATAAAATTTAAAATTCAAAAGTCATAAGGCTTTGTTTGGCAAAAGCTCTTTTAAAATAAAGACTTAATATCTTTAAACCTTGTTTGGCAAAAATTAAATTAAATTCCTTTAATTTATTTTAATAACCCATTTATAGCATAGTTTATTGTCACACTTTTAATATCAAATTAAATTAAAAATATTATAATAATCCTTTTGATAATTATTAGATTAAATTAGAATATAATCTCATAATAATTAATTTCCTTCACTCATTAATTATTTATTTAGCAAATAAATAATCAAATCAAATCAAATTAAACAAATATTATTAAACAAATATTTATTCAACAATTTTAACAATAAACATATCAAAAAAATATTTATTTAATTTAATAAATATTTAAAATTACAATTTGAAATTCCAGATTGTTATAGGAGGTTTTAAAGACTTAGTAAGTGGATTAAGGAAAATCGAGAGAACTTTGATAAACAGGATGAGAGTATGGATGCAGAGGATTAGAAAGCGTTGACGGATTATGCTACTCCAAAGGTTATGGAAATTCAGTCAATCATCACCAGGCCTGCAATAGCTGGTAATCACTTTGAGATAAAGTGTGACACCCCCGAAATTGAGTTCTCTAACCCCGGTTCGGTCATCACGATAAAATACAAACATCCACCTCTAAACAACATACGATAACTAAAATGTGAAAAATAATAAACGTACGTCGTTCATTCAAAAGGTGTTACTAGTCCCAAGATTTGATAACCTTAATATCATCTTACAAACATAACCTAAAATAATAATTAGGGTTCTTATTACATAACATTAATTTAAAATAGGCATAAGGTAAAGTCTGCTCCTTGCCACTCTCCTACATTTTTCCTTTACCCTAGTCCTTCCCTGAGGTCTCGGGCTTAGCTGCAATATAATTCATGATATAGCAAGGATGAGCAACAAGTTTGCTCAGTAAGTTTAAGTATAACAATAAGGGTATATCATGATGAATGGAAAAATATCTGACAATGAATTCAACAATATCAATATCAGAAAAATCAACAATATGAATATTAGAAGCAAAGATAATTATTGCCTTTAGAATAACTGCTAGTAAAGTAGACTTTGAACTATAACACTCCAATGGAATCAATAGCTAATTGACCATTTGGTTACTAGCTACAGAATAAGTACACCATGTATATGCATAACATTTAAATCTGCTATGTGTATCTTATATTAGATACCTGGGGTACTCCCCTATCAAAAAGGAGTGTTCTTTCAGTCTAAGAATCCTTACCATTAATTGGTTTGGATAGCTTTTAAAAACTTTATACGCTTGTATGACCAAACAAAGGTTTAGACTCTATCTAACACGGTTCAAGAATTATTGAACTTTAAATGATGTACAAGTCCAAGACTGTACGAACTAGAGTGCACCAAGTGCGCATATGAATAATATCGATGTGGAATAATTGTAAGGTAATTAAACCACTTAATAGCATGCTTGGAAATAAATTTCAAGCTTAAATGAATAACTTTCAGTTCAACAATAATCTTCTCAATACAACATGAGAATGATAGGAAACTTTCACAAAAATAAATTTGTGTAAGTTAGGAACTTACAACACAATAAAATAGTGTTCGGATACTTGCTCAATAAAAGTAGGGTTTGAGAAACTTGCACAATCAAGAGTGAAGTTCAAAGAAACTTGCTCAATATAATAATAGGAGTAAGTTTAGGGAACTTGCATGTTTGCTCAGCTACTATATAATACTAGCTTTAACTAACTTGCGTTGAAACGACCTAACATTAACAAGTCGGTCTTTCAATTAGTATGTGTAAACTAATATGAGTCTACACTTACAAAAATCAAATCATCACATAACATTCTTCTATACATGTATCATTATATTACACGATTAGTTTCTAGCACACTATGTCATAGTTGAAATTACTATTGACTTTCAAAGTTGCAAACACTAATTCATCATATGTTTCTTTCAATAACATGCTTATTATCACATGAATATTATACTGGACAAGTATTACAAATTAGAGTAACCATATAGGCAAGCATCATCTTTCAAATTATTAACAGAACTCGGATCCTGCTTTAGGATTGCGCGACCGCGCTTGGTTTGTACTAGGGAGTGGCGCGGCCGCGCTGCTCCTGGTGCAAACCAAGCCATGGCTGATTCTTCAGAAGGTCAGTGTTCTCTCGTCTTGCAAAAATATGAATAATCATGCACAACACACATGTTATGATGTGAATAACTAAATTTAACTCTAAATCGAAACATAACATAGGTCACTATTCGTTTTCATTTAATCAAGACTTCACATGTTAAGCTAACAATCACGCAAGACACTTTAGCTACCACACCTCATACTTTCATATACATATATGTTAGACATCAAAAACATACATACAAGTTCTTAACTTAATGTATGTATAGTTTTTCAAGTTCATTTTCGAAACTTTAAGTCTCTATTGGTAAAACTTCTTCAAGCGTATGAGATGAGTTTGCATAGTCTAAATCATGCTTTCATAATCACATAATAGATCACACGAGCATATTTTTAAGTTCAAAACTTAGTGTATACATAGTTCGCTTATACATAGCCAATATAGTCCTTTTTCTTAAAATTTCTCTTTTTAATCATGCTTGAATATCATATATTACCTTTAACCATATAACCAACATATTGACATAAGTCAAGACATATCAGAACTTAACACACTCGCATCCAAGGTTAGAACATGTTTTGCAAAAAGTTAATCAATACTATTTCCAATTCTTCAAGTTTTCTTTTAATATTCTAACCAAAACAAGCTAGCATTACTCCTATATACATAACTACCTTAGTCCACATGTTCAGGTCATTTATATGCATAATAATTCTAAAGTAACATGCTTAGAATATCTTAAGGAGCTAACATAAGAAAATGTGATCTGCTACCCGCGCCGTCGAGCGGTGAAAGACTAGGGAAGTGGCGCGGCCGCGCCACTACGCCCAGAAACAAAAATATGGCCTCTACTTCTGCAGACGCTCAACTCCAACCATTACCAAACATCTTTTGCTGCAACTCAAACTACTTCTAATACTTCTAAGCATGCATACTAACTAAAACAACACACTTGTAGGCCAATTAATACCAAATAACAAATAATTCATAAGAATTACACGAATTTGCTAAAACCCAACTTATGAACAGAAGCTTAGGATTTATACCTCTTGGAGCTTAATAGACTTAGTTTCTTCCTTCTGTGATTGCTAACCTCTTCTTTGGACAACAACTCACTTACTCTCAAATTATCAGAGTTTTCAAGAACTAAAACAAAGCAACATGAAAACTGAAAATGGAGCTACCATTTATAGAAGAAACTTGGATTGGGTATTTGTTTAGAATCCATGGTGTTGAAGGAAGACACAATGGTTAATCAAGAGTAGTTCAAGTACCATTTCCCAGCCATCTCCATAGCCACTGACTTGGTAATGATTACCTATGCTAGCCACTAATCTCAGCTTGGAAGTTGCGTAAATTAGCCTTAGGCTACTGTTCATGTAATGATTATTGACTCTCAATTTGAGACAAGCTCAGCAACAAATTATTTAAGGCTTGTTTTGGATACTATAATTTTCAAAATGTATTATTAATGTGTTAATGCTATAACACAATGGAAAGTTGGAGATTATTTATGTACTCTCATAATGCAATAATTCTTACCATATAGTCTATATATAATATACAGACATATTAATGTGCCACCTTATACTATATAAAAATATAGTTAACTACCATATGATAAAGGTTTACTATATTGCATGCTTGCACCAATTAATCAAGTAAATATATAATCATATTATATTTATTAATCTCTTACTCATTAATTATTATTTATTCATAATAATTATTAATTAACACATTATCAATTAATTACCTATAATTGAAATTAATCAATATATTCACATCCTGCCGCTATATTCAAATAAATTTAATATTTAAATATTAATAATCCTATCAATTCCTTGATATTAAAGTCTTAGGGCCAATCCATTAATTTAAATAAACTATTAGTGACTCCCTTTAATCAATTCTTAAATTCGCATAACCACATAAGGTTTAAATAGACTCACAAAAATAACTCATTAAAAATTAAATCACATATTTAATCAATAAGGAGTTTCAAATTCATGGACGTTACATCCCTCCCCCCTTATAAAAATTTCGTCCTCGGAATTGCAAAAATAAGGTTACTCAAATAAAAATGGATAATTCGCTCTCATTTTCTCTTCTAGCTCCCACGTAGCTTCTTCTACTGCGTGGTTCCTCTAGAGAATCTTAACATAATGGATAATCTTATTCCTCAACTTCGGTTCCTTCCTATTTAGTATCTGGACAGGAACTTCCTCGTACGATAAGTCTTTCTCAACTTGAATTGGATCATAGGAGATAGCGTGCTTGTAGTCCGGTTTATATGGTCGTAATACTGACACGAAATACGTTGTGAATGTGCTCAAGTTTAGCAGGTAATGCTACCTCGTACACCACTTCACCGACTCGCCTCAGAATCTTGAACGGTCCTATGAACCTAAGGCTCAACTTGCCCTTCTTCCCAAAACTAATCTTCCCTAATTTAAAATCTCTCTTCTTGCGATGCAAGTCTGCATACTTCTTCTGTCAATCTTGAGTTGCTACTAGTCGAGCTCTTATCACCCTGATGATTTCTACCGTTTGTTGTACCAACTCTGGTCCCAACAGTCGACGCTCTCCAACTTTGTCCCAGCATAAGGGCGTTCTACATTTTCTCCCATACAGTGCTTCGTACGGCGACATTCCAATACTGGCGTGATAACTATTATTATACGCGAACTCTACTAATGGAAGGTGATCCTCTCAACTACCCTTGAAATCCATCACACAAGCTCGGAGCATTTCTTCAAGTGTTAGAATTGTCCTCTCGCTCTGCCCATCGGTCTGCGGATAATACACGGTACTCATTCGTAGTTGTGTCCCCATTCTTTCTTGAAGACTCTTGCAGAAGTTTGAGGTGAATCACGGATCTCTATCTAATACAATAGATACAGGCACCCCATGCCTCAAGATAATTTTCTTGACATACAATTTGGCTAACTGGTCCAAACTACACTTAATCTTAATCGACAAAAAGTGAGCTGACTTAGTAAGGGGATCCACAATCACCCATATGGCGCCGTGCCCTTTCTGCATTGTCAGAAGTCCCACCACGAAGTTCATTGTGATGTGCTCCCACTTCCATTCTAGAATCTCTAATGGTTGTAATAACCCGCTTGGTCGTTGGTGCTCTGTCTTGACTCTCTGACAAGTTAGACATCTACTTACGCATTCCGCAACCTCTCTCTTCATGTTTGGCCACCAGAAGTAGTGATGCAAATCTTGGTACATCTTCGTGCTTCCTTGGTGTATCGAGTATCTCGTACTGTGCGCTTCTTACAAAATCTCTTCTCTTATTTCTAGTACTAACGGTACCCAAATTATTCCTTCAAATCTTAGCAGTCCAGTGCTATCAACCTTAAATTTTAATTCATCACCATCAATCAATCGCTTCTTGATGTTATTGCAATCTTCGTCCTTTTCTTGTGCCTCTTTAACCTTATCCAATAAAGTCGGGCTCGCTGACACTGTAAATAATTGCTCGTCGGTCTCCATCGGATACCTAATTTCCAAGTCTAGTCGTTTTGAATCTTTCACCAATTATTTTTGAATGGTCAACTTCAATAACTTCTCTCTGTCTTTTCTGCTCAAGGCATCTGCCACTACATTTGCTTTGCCTGGATGGTACAGAATTTTACAATCATAATCTTTGATCAATTCTAACTATCGACGCTGCCTCATGTTTAACTCCCTTTGCGTGAAGATATACTTCAGACTCTTGTGATCCGTATATATCTCACACTTCTTGCCATACAAATAATGCCTCCAAATCTTCAAGGTGAAAACTACTGCTGCTAACTCCAGATCATAAGTCGGATATCCCTGTTAATAATCTTTCAGCTGACGTGATGCGTACACAATGACCCTGCCATTTTGCATCAGTACACAACCAAGACCCTTGTGTGACGCATCACTATACACGATAAACCCTCCCGTGTTATCCGGTAAAGCTAACACTGATGCTTGACTAAGCCTCTTCTTTAATTCTAGGAAACATTCCTCACACTTCTCCGTGCAAACGAACTTAACTGTCTTCCTAGTAAGATTGGTTAATGGTGATGCTAATTTTGAAAAATCCCGAATAAATCTTTGATAGTATCCCGCCAATCCTAAGAAACTCCTGATTTCAGTTGGCGTCTTTGGCTGCTCCCAATTGATAATCGCTTCTACCTTCGCTGGATCTACCGAAACACTTGGAGAATTTTGCATATAGCTTCTCCTTCCTTAATGTCTCCAACACTATCCGAAGATGCTCGGCGTGTTCTTCCTCCGTCTCTGAATAGACTAGAATGTCATCGATGAATACGACAACAAACTTATCCAAATACTGTTTGAACACTCTGTTCATAAAATCTATAAATGCTGCTGGCGCATTTTTCAATATAAATGACATAACCAGAAACTCAAAGTGTCCATATCGAGTTCTGAATGTCATCTTTGGAATGTCCTCCGGCCTCACTTTCTATTGGTGATAACCGGTCCTCAAGTCAATCTTTGAAAAGTACTTTGCCCCTTTCAACTGATCAAACAAATCGTCTATCCTGAGCAACGGGTACTTATTCTTAATGGTGACCTTGTTCAACTCTCGGTAGTCGACACAAAGTCGTAGCGACCCATCTTTCTTCTTTACGAATAAGACTGGTGCTCCCCACGGTGATACGCTTGGTCGAATGTATCCCTTATCTAACAACTCTTGTAATTGAGCCATTAGTTCTTTCATCTCTACTGGTGCCATACGATACAACGCTTTGTATACCAGTGTTGTCCCTGGTGTCAAATTAATAACAAACTCAATCTCTCTATCTGGTGGCAATCCCAGAATCTCGTCTGGGAAGACATCAACGAAATCCCTTATAATAGGTATCTGACTCAGTTCATCCTCGACTCGTCAAGTATCAACCACGTGAGCCAAATAACCTATACAAAATGGCCTAAGCAATCTCTGTGCTTGTACCATCGTCAGACAATGAGATTGTCTCAGCGATTTACTACCATAAAATACCACCTTCGACTTATTCAGAGTCCTAAGGTGTACACACTTCTTCTTACAGTCTATCACTGCTCCGTGAATTGATAAACAATCCATCCCAAGGATTACATCGAACTCCCCTAAACGAATCGGTATCAAATCCACTTTGAGCTTAAATCCTTACAATTCGGTATAACAATTTCTATGAATGTATTTTACGGGAATAATTTCCTTGTTCGCTACTTCTACGTTCATAGGGTGTTCTAATCTCTCACGGGGTAAGTCTAACTGCTTAGAAAAATCTTCAGAAACAAAAGAGCAGGTAGCACCCGAATCAAATAACATGTATGCATCTATATCATTGATCGGAATGATACCTGACACCACGTCCTTAGATTCCACCGCATCCTGTACGATCATGTTAAACGTTCATGCCGTTGGTCTGTTGGCTTGACTGGCTGGCCCTCCAATGTTCAGCCCATTGTTGTTGTTGTTGCGGTTACCGCTAGCTGCATCGCCCTTTTTCTTCGGGCAGTCCTTAATTTGATAGTCTATGTCACCACATGAGAAACATCCTCCGTTCGGCTTATTCGGACACTGAGGAGCCATGTGCCCCGTTTTTTCGCAACGATAACAAACACTCTTTCCCTTCATGCACTCCCCCTAGTAGTTCCTCCCATAGTTGTTGCACTTCATATTTTTCTTGGCCTCCCCCCCAGACTTATTTCCTTCAAAGGATTGGCTCTCCATCCATTTACACTTGTTGGGGTTGCTTCCTCCGCTGCTTCCCCATTTTTGTCCATCATGACCGATCTTCTTTTCTTGTTTAAATCGAGCGATGGCTTCATTGCCTCCTTCGGCAATGATAGCCCTTTCCAATAGATCAAAATAAGTCTTAATCTTTAATACAGCCACTGCTTTCTGCACCCATGGTTTCAGTCCTAATTTGAACCTCCTTGCCTTCCTGGCCTCCATGTCAACCTGATGTGACGCAAATTGGGCTAACTCGTTAAATCTTGCCGCGTATTCTGCGACAGACATACTACCTTGCTTCAGTTATAGAAACTTAGCTTCCATATCCTGTTGCGTATTCTCTGAGAAGTAATTCTCAAGGAATAGCTCCTTAAATCTGTCCCAAGGAATAACTCCTTCATCTGCTCGACCCTTATTGGCTTTCCACCAATAGCTAGCTTCGCCCTTCACCATTAAAGTGGCAAAACTCGTCTTCTATGCTTCGGCCACTCGTGCGACCTCAAACACCTTCTCCATCTCCTCTATCCATGTATGGGTTTCAATTGGGTCCAAGGTTCCCCGGAACACTAGTGGTCCTACCAATTTAAAGTCCTTAAAGCTAGCCAAGTGTTGTCCTGGCTGCCCTGCTACTAGCGGGGGTCTGTTTTGCATTGCCTCAGTTAATAGGTTAACGAAGTTCTGGATTGGATCAACATTTTCCCCTCCACCATTGTTAACAGATCCTTCCTCCCTCTGATTCTGCTATAGTCTCCTAGGCGGCATGATCTGAGGAAAGGAAGAAATAATTAGGCTTTATGTGATATGCTATCCATGTTAGCATTAAGAAGTTTAAGACGTCTATCAATCATTTTTTTTATTTAAATAAACCACTTTAATATCACAATAAAACTCGATGGATTTCCTCATCCCATCACTTACATACTCTTCTTGAGTTTTCTACTAAGGTTATAGCCTAGGTTTCGCATTCTTAATGTTTATAACCTATGGCTTTGATACCAACATGTGACACCCCCGAAACCGAGTCCTTTGACCCCAGTTCGGTCATCACGATAAAATACAAACATCCACCTCTAAATAACATACGATAACTAAAATGTAGAAAATAATAAGCGTACGTTGTTCATTCCAAAGGTGTTACTAGTCCCAAGATTCGATAACCTTAATATCATCTTACAAACATAACCTAAAATAATAATTAGGGTTCTTATTACATAACAGCAATTTAAAATAGGCATAAGGTAAAGTCTTCTCCTTGCCACTATCCTACATCTTTCCTTTACCCTTGTCCTTCCCCGAGGTCTCGAGCTTAGCTGCAATATAATTCATGATATAGCAAGGATGAGCAACAAGTTTTCTCAGCAAGTTTAAGTATAACAATAAGGGTATATCATAATGAACGGAAAAATATCTGACAATGAATTCAACAGTATCAATATCAGAAAGAATCAACAATATGAATATTAGAAGCAAAGATAATGATTGCTTTTAGAATAACTGCTAGTCAAGTAAACTTTGAACTATAACACTCCAATGGAATCAATAGCTAATTGACCATTTGGTTACTGGCTATAGAATAAGTAGTTGAGGGGATCAGCCTCACGTACAGCATGTATATGCATAACATTTAAATCTGCTTTGTGTGTCTTATATTAGATACCTGGGGTACTCCCCTATAAAAAAGGGGTGCTCTTTCAGTCTAAGAATCCTTACCATCAATTGGTTTGGATAGCTTTTAAAAACTTCATACGCTTGTCTGACCGAACAAAGGTTCAGACTCTATCTAACACAGATCAAGAATTATTGAACTTTAAATGATGTACAAGTCCAAGACTGTACGAACTCGAGTGCACCAAGTGCGAATATTAATAATATCGATGTGGAATAATTGTAAGGTAATTAAACCACTTAATAGCATGTTTGGAAATAAATTTCAAGCTTAAATGAATAACTTTCCATTCAACAATAACCTGCTCAATACAACATGAGAATGATAGGAAACTTTCACAAAAATAAATTTGTGTAAGTTAGGAAATTGCAACACAATAAAATAGTGTTCGGATACTTGCTCAATAAAAGTAGGGTTCGAGGAACTTGCACAATCAAGAGTGAAGTTCAAAGAAACTTGCTCAATATAATAATTGGAGTAAGTTTAGGGAACTTGCTTGTGTGCTCAGCTACTATATAATACTAGCTTTAACTAACTGGCGTTGAAACGACCTAACATTAACAAGTCGGTCTATCAATTAGTATGTGTAAACTAATATGAGTCTACACTTACAAAAATCAAATCATCACATAACATTCTTCTATACATGTATCATTATATTACACGATTAGTTTCTAGCACACTATGTCATAGTTGAAATTACTATTGACTTTCAAAGTTGCAAACACTAATTCATCATATGTTTCTTTCAATAACATGCTTATTATCACATGAATATTATACTGGACAAGTATTACAAATTAGAGTAACCATATAGGCAAGCATCATCTTTCAAATTATTAACAGAACTCGGATCCTGCTTTAGGATTGCGCGACCGCGCTTGGTTTGTACTAGGGAGTGGCACGGCCGCGCTGCTCCTGGTGCAAACCAAGATATTGCTGATTCTTCAGAAGGTCAGTGTTCTCTCGTCTTGCACAAATATGAATAATCATGCACAGAACACATGTTATGATGTGAATAACTAAATTTAACCCTTCATTGAAACATAACATAGGTCACTATTCGTTTTCATTTAATCAAGACTTCACATGTTAAGCTAACAATCATGCAAGCCACTTTACCTACCACACCCCATACTTTCATATACATACATGTTAGACATCAAAAACATACATACAAGTTCTCAACTTAATGTATGTATAGTTTATCAACTTCATTTTCGAAACTTTAAGTCTCTATTAGTAAAACTTCTTCAAGCATACGAGATGAGTTTACATAGTCTAAATCATGCTTTAATAATTACATTCCGCAACCTCTCTCTTCATTCCACAACCTCTCTCTTCATGTTTGGCCAGCAGAAGTGGTGACGCAAATCTTTGTACATCTTCGTGCTTTCTGGGTGTATCGAGTATCTCGTACTGTGCGCTTCTTATAAAATCTCCTCTCTTAGTTCTAGTACTAACGGTACCCAAATTCTTCCTTCAAATCTTAGCAATCCAGTGCTATCAACCTTAAATTTCAATTCATCACCTTCAATCAATCGCTTCTTCATGTTATTGCAATCTTCGTCCTTTTCTTGTGCCTCTTTAACCTTATCCAATAAAGTCAGGCTCGCTGACACTGTAAATAATTGCTCGTCGGTCTCCATTGGATACCTAATTTTCTAGTCTAGTTGTTTAAAATCTTTCACCAATTCTTCTTGAATGATCAACTTCAATAACTTCTCTCTGCCTTTTCTACTCAAGGCATCTGCCACTACATTTGCTTTGCCTGGATGGTACAGAATTTCACAATCATAATCTTTGATCAATTCTAACCATCGGCGCTGCCTCATGTTTAACTCCCTCTGCGTGAAGATATACTTCAGACTCTTATGATCCGTATATATCTCACACTTCTCGCCATACAAATAATGCCTCCAAATCTTCAAGACAAAAACTACTGCTGCTAACTCCAGATCATGAGTCGGATATCCTTTCTCATAATCTTTCAGCTGACGTGATGCGTACGTAATGACCCTGTCGTGTTGCATTAGTACACAACCAAGACCCTTGTGTGACGCATCACTATACATGATAAACCCTCCCGTGTTGTCCGGTAAAGCCAACACTGATGCTTGACTAAGCCTCTTCTTCAATTCTAATAAGTTTTCCTCACACTTCTTCATCCAAATGAACTTAACTGTCTTCCTGGTAAGATTAGTTAACGATGATGCTAATTTTGAAAAATCCCAAATAAATCTTTGATAGTATCCCGCCAATCCTAAGAAACTCCTGATTTCAGTTGGCGTCTTCGGCTGCTCCCAATTGATAACCGCTTCTACCTTCGCTGGAACTACCGAAACACCATTCTTGTCGATAACGTGCCCCAAAAATTGCACTCTATGCAACCAAAACTCACACTTGGAGAATTTTGCATACAGCTTCTCCTTCCTTAATGTCTCCAACACTATCCGAAGATGCTCGGCGTGTTCTTCCTCCATCTTTGAATAGACTAGAATGTCATCGATGAATACGACAACAAACTTATCCAAATACTATTTGAACACTCTGTTCATAAAATCTATAAATGCTGCTGGCGCATTTGTCAATCTAAATGACATAACCAGAAATTCAAAGTGTCCATATCGAGTTTTGAATGTCATCTTTGGAATGTCCTCCGGCCTCACTTTCTGTTGGTGATAACCGGTCCTCAAGTCAATCTTTGAAAAGTACTTTTCCCCTTTCAATTGATCAAACAAATTGTCTATCCTGAGCAACGGGTACTTATTCATAATGGTGACCTTGTTCTACTCTCGGTAGTCGACACAAAGTCGTAGCGACCCATCTATCTTCTTTACGAATAAGACTGGTGCTCCCCACGGCGATACGTTTGGTCGAATGTATCCCTTATTTAACAACTCTTGTAATTGAGCCATTAGTTCTTTCATCTCTACTGGTGCTATACGATACAACGCTTTGTATACCAGTGCTGTCCCTGGTGTCAAATTAATAACAAACTCAATCTCTCTATCTGGTGGCAATCCCAGAATCTCGTCTGGGAAGACGTCAACAAAATCCCTTATAATAGGTATCTGACTCAGTTCATCCTCGACTCATCAAGTATCAACCACGTGAGCCAAATAACCTATACAAAATGGCCTAAACAATCTCTGTGCTTGTACCATCGTCAGACAATGAGATTGTCTCAGCGATTTACTACCATAAAATACCACCTTTGACTTATTCAGAGTCCTAAGGTGTACACACTTCTTCTTACAGTCTATCACTGCTCCGTGAATTGATAACCAATCCATCCCAAGGATTACATCGAACTCCCCTAAACGAATCGGTATCAAATCCACTTTGAGCTTAAATCCTTACAATTCGGTATAACAATTTCTATGAATGTATTCTATGGGAATAATTTCCTTGTTAACTACTTCTACGTTCATAGCGTGTTCTAAACTCTCATGGGGTAAGTCTAACTGCTTAGAAAATTCTTCGAAAACAAAAGAGCAGGTAGCACTCGAATCAAATAACACGTATACATCTATATCATTTATCGAAATGATACCTGACACCACGTCCTTATATTCCATCGCATCCTGTACGGTCATGTTGAACGTTCGTGCCGTTGGTCTGTGGCTTTACTGGATGGCCCTCCAATGATCAGCCCATTATTGTTATTATTACGGTTGCTGCAAGCTACATCGTCCTTTTTCTTCGGGTAGTCCTTGATTTGATGGTCTGTGGCACGACACGAGAAACATCCTCCCTTCGGCTTATTCGGACACTGAGGAGCCATGTGCCCCATTTGTCCACAACGATAACAAACACTCTTTTCCTTCATGCACTCCCCCGAGTGGTTCCTCCCACAGTTGTTGCACTTCATATTTTCTTGGCCTCCCCCCGAGACTTATTTCCTTCAGAGGATTGGCTCTCCGTCCATTTACGCTTGTTGGGGTTGCTTCCTCCGCTGCTTCCCCCTTTTTGTCCATCTTGACCGGTCTTCTTTTCTTGTTTAAATCGAGCGATGGTTTCATTGCCTCCTTCGGCAATGATAGCTATATCCAATAGATTAGAGTAAGTCTTAATCTTTAATACAACCACTGCTTCCTACACCCATGGTTTCAGTCCTAATTTGAACCTCCTTACCTTCCTGGCCTTCGTGTCAACCTGATGTGACGCGAATTGGGCCAACTCGTTAAATCTTGCCGCGTATTCTACGACATACATACTACCTTGCTTCAATTCCAGAAACTTAGTTTCCATATCCTGTTGCGTATTCTCTGAGAAGTAATTCTCAAGGAATAGCTCCTTAAATCTGTCCCAAGGAATAACTCCTTCATCTGCTCGACCCTTATTAGCTTTCCACCAATAGCTAGCTTCGCCCTTCATCATGAAAGTGGAAAAACTTGTCTTCTGTGCTTCGGCCACTCGTGTGACCTCAAACACCTTCTCCATCTCTTCTATCCATGTCTGGGCTTCAATTGGGTCCAAGGTTCCCCGGAACTCTGGTGGTCCTACCAATTTAAAGTCCTTAAAGATAGCCAGGTGTTGTCTTGGCTGCCCTACTACTGGCGGGGGTCTGTTTTGCATTGCCTCAGTTAACAGGTTAACTAAGTTCTGCATTGGATCAACATTTTCCCCTCCACCATTGTTAACGGATCATTCCTCCATCTGATTCCGCTGTAGTCTCCTAGGCGACATGATCTGAGGAAAGGAAGAAACAATTAGGCTTTATGTGATATGCTATCCATGTT
Source organism: Panax notoginseng (assembly GCA_016801055.1). Classification (NCBI taxonomy): domain Eukaryota; kingdom Viridiplantae; phylum Streptophyta; class Magnoliopsida; order Apiales; family Araliaceae; genus Panax; species Panax notoginseng. The sequence continues at coordinate 95,285,913 of CM029016.1, forward strand.
AGCATTAAGAAGTTTAAGACGTCTATCAATTATTTTTTGATTTAAATAAACCACTTCAATATCACAATAAAACTCGATGGATTTCCTCATCCCATCACTTGCATACTCTTCTTGAGTTTTCTACTAAGGTTATAACCTAGGTTTCGCATTCCGAACATTTATAACCTACGGCTTTGATACCAACCTGTGATACCCCCGAAATCGAGTTCTCTAACCCCGGTTCGGTCATCACGATAAAATACAAACATCCACCTCTAAACAACATACGATAACTAAAATGTGAAAAATAATAAACGTACGTCGTTCATTCAAAAGTTGTTACTAGTCCCAAGATTTGATAACCTTAATATCAGCTTACAAACATAACCTAAAATAATAATTAGGGTTCTTATTACATAACAGTAATTTAAAATAGGCATAAGGTAAAGTTTGCTCCTTGCCACTATCCTACATTTTTCCATTACCCTTATCCTTCCTTGAGGTCTCGGGCTTAGCTGCAATATAATTCATGATATAGCAAGGATGGGTAACAAGTTTGCTTAGCAAGTTTAAGTATAACAATAAGGGTATATCATGATGAATGGAAAAATATCTGACAATGAATTCAACAATATCAATATCTGAAGGATTCAACAATATGAATATTAGAAGCAAAGATAATGATTGCTTTTAGAATAACTGCTAGTCAAGTAGACTTTGAACTATAACACTCCAATGGAATCAATAGTTAATTGACCCTTTGGTTACTGGCTATAGAATAAGTGCTTGAGGGGATCAGCCTCGCGTACACCATGTATATGCATAACATTTAAATCTGCTCTGTGTATCTTATATTAGATACCTGGGGTAGTCCCCTATCAAAAAGGGGTGTTCTTTCAGTCTAAGAATTCTTACCATCAATTGGTTTGGATAGCTTTTAAAAACTTCATATGCTTGTGTGGCCGAACAAAGGTTCAGACTCTATCTAACACAGTTTAAGAATTATAGAACTTTAAATGATGTACAATTTCAAGACTGTACGAACTCGAGTGCACCAAGTGCGAATATCAATAATATTGATGTGAAATAATTGTAAGGTGATTAAATCACTTAATAGCATGCTTGAAAATAAATTTCAAGCTTAAATGAATAACTTTCAATTCAATAATACAACATAAGACTGATAGGAAACTTTCACAAAAATAAATTTATGTAAGTTAGGAACTTGCAACACAATAAAATACTATTCGGATATTTGCTCAATAAAAGTAGGGTTCGAGGAACTTGCACAATCAAGAGTGAAGTTCAAAGAAACTTTCTCAATATAATAATTGGAGTAAGTTTAGAGAACTTCCCTGTTTGCTCAGCTACTATATAATATTAGCTTTAACTAACTTGCGTTGAAACGACCTAACATTAACAAGTCGGTTTTTCAATTAGTATGTGTAAACTAATATGAGTCTACACTTACAAAAATCAAATCATCACATAACATTCTTCTATACATGTGTCATTACATTACACGATTAGTTTCTAGCACACTATGTCATAGTTGAAATCACTATTGACTTTCAAAGTTGCAAACACTAATTCATCATAGGTTTCTTTCAATAACATGCTTATTATCACATGAATATTATATTGGACAAGTATTACAAATTAGAGTAACCATATAAGCAAGCATCATCTTTCAAATTATTAACAGAACTCAGATCCTGCTTCAGGATTGCGCGGCCGCGCTTGGTTTGTACTAGGGAATGGCACGACCACGCTGCTCCTAGTGTAAACCAAGACATGGCTGATTCTTCAGAAGGTCAGTGTTCTCTCGTCTTGCACAAATATAAATAATCATGCACAACACACATATTATGATGTGAATAACTAAATTTAACCCTTCATCGAAACATAACATAGTTCACTATTTGTTTTCATTTAATCAAGACTTCACATGTTAAGCTAACAATCATGCAAGCCACTTTACCTACCACACCTCATACTTTCATATACATACATGTTAGACATCAAAAACATACATACAAGTTCTCAACTTAAGGTATGTATAGTTTATCAAGTTCATTTTCGAAACTTTAAGTCTCTATTAGTAAAACTTCTTCAGGCATACGAGATGAGTTTGCATAGTCTAAATCATGCTTTCATAATCACATAATAGATCACATGAGCATATATTAAGTTCAAAACTTAGTGTATACATAGTTCGCTTATACATAGCCAATATAGTCCTTTTTCTTGAAAGTTCTCTTTTTAATCATGCTTGAATATCTTATATTACCTTTAACCATATAACCAACATATTGACTTAAGTCAAGATATATCAGAACTTAACACACTCGCATCCATGGTTAGAACATGTTTTGCAAAAAGTTTATCAATGCTATTTCCAACTCTTCAAGTTTTCTTTTAATATTCTAACCAAAACAAGCTAGCATGACCCCTATATACATAACTACCTTAGTCCACATGTTCAGGTCATTTATATGCATAATCATTCCAAAGTAACATGCTCAGAATATCTTAAGGAGCTAACATAAGCAACTGTGATCTGCTACCCGCACGGTGAAAGACTAGCGAAGTGGCGCGACCGCGCCACTACGCCCATAAACAAAAATATGGCCTCTACTTCTGCAGAGGCTGAACTCCAACCATTGCCAAACATCTTTTGTTGCAACTCAAACTACTTCTAATACTTCTAAGCATGCATACTAACTAAAACAACACACTTGTAAGCCAATTCATACCAAATAACAAAGAATTCATAAGAATTACACGAATTTGCTAAAACCCAACTTATGAACAAAAGCTTAGGATTTATACCTCTTGGAGCTTAATAGACTTAGTTTCTTCCTTCTGTGATTGTTAACCTCTTCTTTGGGCCACAACTCACTTACTCTCAAATTATCAAAGTTTTCAAGAACTAAAACAAAGTAACATGAAAACTGAAAATGGAGCTACCATTTATAGAAGAAACTTGGATTGGGTATTTGTTTAGAATCCATGGTGTTGAAGCAAGACATAATGGTTAATCAAGAGTAGTTCAACTACCATTTCCCAGCCATCTCCATAGCCACTAGCTTGGTAATGATCACCTATGCTAGCAACTAATCTCAGCTTGGAAGTTACGTAAATTAGCCTTAGGCTACTGTTCATGTAATGATTATTGACTCTCAATTTGAGACAAGCTCAGCAACAAATTATTTAAGGCTTGTTTTGGATACTATAATTTCCAAAATGTAATATTAATGTGTTAATGCTATAACACAATGGAAAGTTGGAGATTATTTATGTACTCTCATAATGCAATAATTCTTACCATATAGTCTATATATAATATACAGACATATTAATGTGTCACCTTGTACTATATAAAAATATAGTTAACTACCATATGATAAAGGTTTACTATATTGAATGCTTGCACCAATTAATCAAGTAAATATATAATCATATTATATTTATTAATCTCTTACTCATTAATTATTATTTATTCATAATAATTATTAATTAATAAATTATCAATTAATTACTCATAATTGAAATTAATCAATATATTCACATCTTGCCGCTATATTCAAATAAATTTAATATTTAAATATTAATAATCCTATCAATTCCTTGATATTAAAGTCTTAGGGCCAGTCCACTAATTTAAATAAACTATTAGTGACTCCCTTTAATCAATTCATAAATTCACATAACCACATAAGGTTTAAATAGACTCACAAAACTAACTCATTAAAAATTAAATCACATATTTAATCAATAAGGAGTTTAAAATTCGTGAACGTTACATAAAGCCTGGGACGAAACAAATGATACAGAATTCAGTGCAGTTTGGGGGATTAGCCAATGATAATCCAAATGAGGACCTCATAAGCTTTCTGGAGATTTGCGACACATTAAAATACAACGTGGTGACTGATGATGCAGTTAGGCTTCACTTATTTTCGTTCACCTTGCGGGACAAGTCGAAGAGTTGGTTACATTTACTATCGCCAGGGTCGATTACAACTTGGGATGAAATTACTTAGAAATTTTTGGCTAAATTTTTCCCACTGGCGAAGACTGCTAAGATGAGGAATGAGATTACGTTGTTTGAGCAGCAGCATGGGGAGTCTCTGTACGAAGCTTGGGAAAGATACAAGGAACTGCTAAGGAAGTGTCCACATCACGGACTACCCAAGTGGATGCAGATGAATACTTTTTACGATGGGCTGAATTGTAATCTCCGAACGAGTATTGATGCACCTTCTGGGGGAGCTTTTATGGCTAAGTGTTTCGAGGAAGCATATGAATTAATTGAGACGATGGCGGCTAACAACTACTAGTGGCCCACAGCAAGAATGACACAGTTGAAGGTTGCTGGGGTGTTAGAAGTTGATGGGGTTACAGCTTTAGCGGCTTAGATATCAGTGTTTTCAAAGAAGATGGATGCCCTCACGAGTGCACAGGCTCACCAGGTTTCGTTTGTCTGTGAATTGTGTGCTGGGGAACATCCAATAGAGTAATGTGCCATAAATCCAGCTGCGGTTCAGTTTGTAGACAGTTACAATAGAATTCCTTAGAATCCTTATCAGAACGCCTACAATCCGGGGGCTAGGAACTATCCCAATTTTTTGTGGAGGAATAACCAAAATCAGCAGGCTCCACGACCATCTTACAACCAGGTTTCCAAAATCAGCATCAGCAATCAGCTCTGCATCAAGAGAAAAAGTTAGATTTGGAAAAGCTATTATTGAAGTACATATCGGGTAATAAGGCATCAATGAAAACACAAGTGGCGTCGATCAAGAACTTAGAAAATTAGATGGGACAGCTTGCATTAGTACTTAATAATAGGCATCAAGGGACATTACCTAGTGACACTGAGAAGAATCCGAGGGGAAATCATGAACAGTGTCAAGCAATCACATTAAGAAGTGGAAAATATCTTAAGGGATAGAGTGCAAAAAATTTGTTAAAGAAAGATGTCAAAGAGGTGAAGACAACGTGGTTAAGGAGAAACAGGGTGAAGATAAGCAAATGGATAAGAATCAAGCAGATGTTGAGCCAGTTGTCTATCCTTCATCACCGTTTCAGCAGAGAGTGCAAAAACCAAAATTGGATAATTAGTTCTCTATGTTTTTGAAAGTTTTCATGAAATTGCAGATTAACATTCCTTTCGCAGAAGCCCTAGAATAAATGTCGAGCTATGCAAAGTTTATGAAGGGTATTCTGTCGAGGAAGAAGAAATTAGAGGTCTAAGAGACTGTGGCATTAATGGAAGAATGCAGTGTAGTATTACAGAGATAGTTACCTCCGAAGTTAAAGGATCTGGGGAGTTTTACTATTCCTTGCACAATTGGGAACATGGCCTTCAACAAATGTTTGTGTGATTTAGGGGCGAGTGTGAACCTCATGCCTTTATCAATATATACTCAGTTGGGTTTGCCAGCTCCGAAACCTATAAACATATCACTACAATTAGTGGATAGATCGGTGACTTATCCAAGAGGAATTGTTGAATATATTTTAGTTAAGGTGGATAACTTCATATTTTTGGTAGATTTTATTATTTTGGACTATGAAGAGGACAAGAATATCCCAATCATCTTAGGGAGGCCATTCTTGGCTACTGGGAGGACTCTCATTGACGTTCAGAAAGGAGAGTTAACCATGAGGGTACAAGGCCAAGAAGTGAAATTCAATGTGTTCAAAGCCATGAGGTTCCCTACAAATGATGAAGAGTGCTTCCGAATGGATTTAATTGACAAGATGGTTAATGAAGACCTGATGAGAGGTTTAGATAGGGATTCATTGGAAAACACTTTGATGGGGGATGATGACTTGGATGATCCAGAATTTATGGATTACTTGTATATGTTGGATGCTTTGCCTAGAGTGAGCAGATTTAAGGTGCCATTCGAGCCACTACAAACGGAAGAAAAAGCATCGGCACGAATGAAACCTTCACTTGAGGAACCACCCACTCTTGAGTTTAAGCCTCTCTGTAAGACCTCAATTTTTTTATAAATAAAATCAAATTTCACGAATACGGCACTATTCACAGAAAAATAAAATTTTCTCATCTTTATCCAAGATGTCTATTATGATTACTATATTTGATTGTATCCATATTTTGATCTTTATTCTTGAATTTTACTCCACTATGGTTTATTATGGAACGTTTTCGAACTTGGATAAACTGTAGTACGAATCCCTAATATTTATCCTTTTATCTCACTGGATTCGTTTTCTTTAAGATATTTTTCATCATCCTCAGTCCTAAATTATGATATTACTGAATATCTTTGGCCTGTAGTGCAAAGATGAATGATTAACTGATGAATATCTTTGGCCCGTAGTGCAAAGATAAACAAGTGTTGAGATAAACATGGCTAACTGGTAATACAAATAAATATTTTTGGCCTGTAATGCAAAGATGAATATTTGACTCTAGATGTATATTGATTTATGTTACAGAGATAAAATATTGATGATGGACTTTTAAATCTTAGAATATAGTAGAATTCATTCTCTACATGACTCTTCTAATGGATTGTTGTTTCTACTACGGTTGTTGATCTAAAACTTGTTATCTATTATATTATATCAGATTTTTCCTTGTTGAAGATTAATGATAATTTGTTGTATATTATCTTAGTCATAATATTCTTTACTGGGCTAGTTGAGCTCACCCTTTTCCTTGTTGTTCTATTTTTCTTCTCAAGAGGTGAGAATATAGCAGAAACTAGCCAGGGTATGGAGTAATGGTTCTAGAAAGTTGTTTTAGCAGTCCTCACTATTGTTATAAAATAGTGTATCAATAATTGTAATAAGGACTCCTTTTGAGTTTGAATACCGTCTAATAGACAATATTTATATTTAAACTCAGAGTATATGCGTTGTCGTATTTTGCACGACAATTGTATTAATGAAGTTGTATTTGTTTATGTATCATGTATTTGGCAACTCAGAATGGGTGATGTATACCTATTTTGGGGGTGTCACAGTTGGTATCAGAGCATAGAGATATGGTCTCTGGCGGAGATCGGGAAATAAAACTAGGAGGGGAGAGATGAGTAATCCTTCGCTAGTGTGTCATACCTAAGCTTATTTGGTTGGTCAGTCAGAGCATATAGTTAATATGCGATATGTTAATTAACCCTTGTTTTGTGGTAGTATTTGAAAATGGCAGCTGGAAATATTAACAATGGAGTGAATAAGACCGTGGAGACACCTTTAATCACCACCTAGGGGAACGTGCAACAGGAAGGCAATATTCCTCCTGTAAATAACACTACCGAACAAATGATGAATGATGGGATGTTTAGAAGCTTTTTACAGTTCATGCAAAATTAAACGAGGGAGACTCGTGTACAAAATACGGGTGAAAATGATAGCAATACGCGGCTTGTCACAGCCAAGCAGTTCAAAGAGTTGGGACCACCAAAATTTGTGGGAAAGCCTGATCCGATCAAGGCGGAAACGTGGGTTAAATAAATTACCAAGATATTTGATATCTTGGGATGCACGGAGGAACAGAAGGTTCCATTCGCCACCTTTATATTCCGTGGTGGGCAGACTACTGGTGGGAGTCTGTGAAGCGTACTCAGCCTACCGCACTCAACATGTCTTGGGAAATATTTTAGAAACTGTTTAATGACAAGTACTTTCTTGAAAGCATTCGTCATATGAAGGAGGTAGAGTTTATTAGACTGGAATAAAATAACATGACAGTGTCCCAGTACGAGGCGAAGTTCGTAGAGTTATCCAAGTTTGCACCTCATTTGGTAGAGAATGAGGAACGAATGACGCAGATGTTTCTGAGAGGTCTAAAACCTGAGATTCAATAATATCTTATCTCTCATAAATTTTCGTTATATTCAGATGTTGTAAACAGAGCTCAATTATTAGAGCAAGATAATGAGTATGTTCATACCGGTGGCAGCAGTTATCGGAGCAATGACAACCAGCAGGGAGAAAAATATTCGGACAAAGGCGGTAACCACTCTGGTAGTAATTGTGGCCATGATGGTAGAAGAAGCGAGTCGGGGGGAGATTTCAAGAAGAGAAGGTACAACAATGATAACGTGAAGACGTCAGCACAAACATCAACTATTTCTAGGGGAGGAGAACTGCAACGTCCACGATTTTGAAACTCCTTATTTAATTAAATATGTAATTTAATTTTTATGAGTTAGTTTTGCGAGTTTATTTAAACCTTATGTGGTTATGTGAATCTATGAAATGATTAAAGGGAGTCGCTAATAGTTATTTAAATTAGTGGGCAAACCCTAAGAGTTTGATATCAAAGAATTGATAGGGTTATTATTAATTAAATATTCAATATATTTGAATATGGTTGCAGGATTTGAACATATTGATTTATGTCAATTGTGGGTATATCATCATGCTAGAAGTTAAATTATCTCATATAAGACTTATGTGGTAATAGAATTTTGAACTGACTTGAAGCTAACCCATTTTGGCACTGCCAGAAACTGGCGCAGCTGCGCCCTCCCAGCAGTACAAAATGGCGCAGCTGCGCCAGTGTCCAAACTTAGAAAAGTTAGTTCTGCTATAGAATATGAATTGGACCATTGGTGTAATGTGTGACATGCATAGAATTATATAATAAGAATATATTCTAATGATATGGAGTATCAAGTAGTGCAATAAAATCATAAGTGATTGTTAAAACAGAAATAATCGAATATCTGTGTATTCCAAAAATTGGGAAAGAAGTTGTGTATGTACACTTGATATATTATATTATATAATAATATGCCTATGAGAGTGGTAGAGATAATTATGAAACTACCCGGACCATAATACTTAACTGCGTTAGTTTATCGCGTGTATTTAATGTACATGGGTTATATAATGTGAGTACATAAATAATCCCCAAATTTTCTTTGAATAGTAGCATTAACACATTTATATTACATTATAGGAGTATAGTGTCCAAACAAAGCCTTAATCAAGCTAGTTGCTGAGATTTTCTTTCTTGTCCCAAATTGAGTGTCACTTTAGTACATGAACAGTGGTCAGAGGCTAGTTTACGTAACTTTCAAGTGGCCAAAACTTAGGCAATGATTTCTAGGCCAATGGCCGATGGGAAGTTGTTGAACCACTTCTTAGCAACCATTGTATTGTTCCTTTGCACCATGAGCTTCAACCTTAGTGCAATGTGAATATCTAGTCCCAAGTTCATCTATAAATAGTAGCCCAATTTTCAGTTTTGTTGTTTGCTAAGTCTGGTATTGAGAATTCTAAGTTGCTTAGAAAGTTTGGAAGCATACTTAGTGTATAAGGAAGCTAATCTAAGTTTAAGGAGGTATAAACTTTACTTATGTTCTTAGTTGGGTTTTGTCAAATTCTTAGGAATTTCTAGAATTATTTGTTAATCAATATGAATTAACATGCCATGATATGTTTATGAAGTATGTTTACATGTTTGAACTCTTAAATGATGGATTGGAACATGTTTGGCTTAAGTGAAACTAAGGTGGTTAAGGCTCTGCAGAACAGAGTCTGTTTCTGTATCTGGTACAGGCATGGCGCAGCTGCGCCCTATTTGTACTAGGGTGCAGTGCAGCTGCGCCGTACCTCAGATTCAGTTGATGGTTTCTGTTGTGCTAACTTGTTGGTACATTGTTAGAGCAAGCTTGTAAACTGTATTAACATACACGTGTAAGCATGAGCATGCAGTATGAACAAGTATAGAAATGATTGGCACAACACTTGGGGTTTTGAAATGAGATTTGTGATTTCAAAAGTAAACTTTGTCACGAAATATAATGCGAGCATTCTGATTTTATGAACATGATAATATGGTTTATATTGGCATGAAATGCAAGACTAAAGTGATTGAACACACTAGCATACATGATTGAAAGATTTGACTATTTCAAAGATAAGAAACTTAAGACTTTTCAAAGTGAACTTGACCAATGCTTTTATCTTGTAAGTTCTGACCATTTGAGCATGTGTATGTGGCTTTCATATATGTTGTAAATACATGAGAGTTATATGTTAAGATGCCTTTTATATACTAAGTAACTTAGTGTTAAATTCAAAGAAAATTGGAATGAGAAAGTTAATGTCATCACATAATGAAGTAAATACGTTATGACCATGTAAGCATGTATATTAGGACTCATTATGCCTATAGATATCTTAGCATGAGCATCGGTTGGTCAATGTATGGTTTTCACTTATTCACGCATAGTCATAAAAAAGGGAATTTTTAAAATATGAACTATGTGAGTAAAGTATACATGTGTTGTCTATATACAAGCATGACTTGTGACAACCCGGAGAATCCGGATTGTCCAAAAGTTAAGTTTAAAGAATTAGTTATTAATAAAATGAATTTTTATTAATACTATTATGTGCTATGTGTTTATTACTCGTTCTATAACCTAGGATGATTATAAGTCGGGAGTATTCAGGCTACGAGTTAGATTGAACGAGTAAGAATTTTCAAGACGAAAATAAAAAAATTTCGAGAACAAAAATTTTTGGGGAAAAAGACGAAATAGGCACTATTCATCAGTTTCTGCTCGGAGTTTTATTTTGAAATTCCGAGAAGTTAACGATTACGTAAATTGTTGAGACGTGATGGAATATTCAATAATATTTCAGTTATGGCAAAAACGAAGTTTTCGCCTGCGGACGTAACCTAAGGGTTAGGGAAAGTAATTTCTGAGAATTTTAATGAGTACGTGTAATAACTAGGGTTATTATGCGTGAGAGATATGAGTATAATACTAGTTATTATACGAGTATAGTACGAAGATTAGTACGACGTATAATACGAATATCGTACGAATGATATACGAAGAGAATACGAGAATACGAGAATGGAATGCGTAGAATACGATTAGTCTTAATGGACTTTGAGTTCATGGACTTTGTAGAATTCAATTGGACTTGGATTATGTCAAGCCAATGATTTGTGAAGTTAAGCCCAAGTTAAGCCCAATAAGAATTAGGGTTAAGGCCCAAACCAAGAAGATAAACCGCGGATCGAACCGATGGGTAAAAACCATTGGAGTAACCCATGGGATGACCCATGGGCATGTGAGCTGGCCACTTGGCCACCAAGTAAGGGTGGTGGCCAAGTAAACTTGGTGGCTAAGGGATGGAGGAGGTATGAATAGTAAGGAGGTTAGGAGGGGAAATGACTAAATTGCCCTAGCCTTGAAAATCTATAAATAGAAAGCTAAACTTTCATTTTCTAGGATTTTGAAAATCCTAGAACTTGAGAGAGAGAGAGAGAGAGAGAGAGAGAGAGAGCTCGGTTGGGAGAGGAAGAGGAAGAGATTGAGCATGAATGCTCGGATCAAAAGTGATTGTGAAATAGAAAAGCTCGCAAATCGCCGGCTTTGTCTAACGGAAGAAGAATAAAGAAGAACGGTAATCCGAACCCTAGTTCTTCTAATTTATCTTTAAGCTTTTATGTTCAAAAACATAACTTAATGAGAATAAGGAGTAAAAGATATTGAGAAAGATTTCATATGGTTGAAATCGTAAGAAAATGAAGAAATAAGAATTAGAAATTTATTTTATAAATTTCTTAAGGAAGTATAAGATTCGTGAGGATTTTTAGCGATCCAAATGAATTTTATGAGTGAGTAGGTCAAATAAGTAAGAAATGGTGTTCTATAACATCAAATTCCAAGAAAAAGTAGAATCGTAATCCAAAATATCGATTAAAATGAAGAACGAACGAAGAACACGAAGAACACGCGAAGAACACGAAGAATGTTGTTGATGGACAAATTTAAAACCATCGTAGTGTAATTGTTGTTGATGGATAAGTTTAAAACCATCGCGTATAAGTTAGTTGCTTATTTGCTTGGTTAGGAACGGTAGAAATGTTCATGAAGAATGGATTAAAACGGAGCTACAACGAAGTTATGGTGAAATTTTCGTAAAAGGCGAACGAGAATTAGAAAGTTAGTAAATGAACCCGAATGTATAGGGTTTTATAAGAATGTAAGAGAACGTATAAAACGTGAGTCGTAGACTCAAGAACGAACGAAATCCGAGTTCGGATGACTGAATTACGGACGAAAGAACGAAGAACGTTAAAAGCGTTAAAATGAACGAAGAGTGAAGATTAAGCCAATTGAATGGCATGTTAACGGATTTAGAACGAATTTCTATCTGTAGATAATTGAAGTACATAATATAAGGAAGAGAATGGCTTTGGAACAACCTCGTTCAGAATTATAACGAAGAAGTTATGAGATTTCGAAATCGACGTCTCAAGCTTGTAAAAGACTTAGAAAAATTTTCTAGGCTTCATGCTCGGCGCCGCAGCGCGAGTCGTGCCTTGGAGGCCGGCGCCGCAGCGCGAGATCGGCCATAACCTTTTGGAGAGTGGCACCGCAGTACGAGAGATAACAAAGGACTTGGCGCCGTAGCGCCAGGCCGAGAAGAGAGGAGAGAGAAGTAGGTCGCGCCACAGCGCGAGAGGAAAGGAAGGGCACGGCGCCGCAGGGCCAGTGCAGGGCAATGCCAAAAAATGAGATTTGTATTTCTCAATTACTAGAGGATGTGCAAGATAGAAGTATGAACACGTAGATCAAATAATGTAACACTTAAGTGTGTTAAACCTTTAGTGAAGGTTGAACGGAAAGATTAAACGAGATTAAAAGATAAAGAATGCAAACGCGGGTTACGGAACCGATATCCAGGGACTGTAGTCGTAATGAACGAACGTGAGGGATTGCTATGATTGCGACTCCTTAGACGTTGAGTGATGAAGGTATTGAATAACATTCTGATGTTATGACATGGAATTGTAAGATGAACATAAAGTGTTTAGACGCTATGAACGCAACGTTGTTGCGATGAACGCTTGGTCTTAGCATACAATGAACAGTATGTCTTCGACATTAAGAAAGAATAATGAACATGGGGTTCATGGGATGGATAACAATTGAAAGCGATTAAAACCTTGAATAAAGGTTGAATGAGAGATTAAGAGACGAGCAACGTGAACGTTGAATACGTAAATGATCCTTATGAATTGTATTCACGTTGGACGAATGTTCTAAGTATACCCTAGTTGTTTGACTTTGACGTTGATGAAAGTAGTAAGTAAGATACGAATGTTATCAATAAAGCCGTAAGATAATGAAGAATGTTGATTAACTGTGAACGGTGAAAAAACTACATTGAAGATAATAACGTATAACGTTAAGAAGCCGAGTTAATAAGTATAACTTGGATAAACGTTCCGAGTGGATGGAACTGGACGTTTTAAGGTATGAATAAATTCATATGAAATGGTTAACGCAATGACCTCATAGTATTGACATTGAATGATCGTTCCGAGTGTACAAAAGACTGTATGACTTAGACGATAAAAAATTAATCATGAGGTATGGCATTTAGTTGCCAGAAAGTCGTAAGGAATATGAATTTGACTTAACGAACTTTATAGTTTAATAGTTCGGATAAGTTAGATGAATTTAAGTTGTGGTATAATCATAACCTTTGATGGTTGTCATATGGACTACTAGCAAAGACACGATGTGTGCTGAGTCCTAGGAGAGTTATAAGAAGAAGATAAGAATGTAAATCATCAAAGATGATAAATGTATGAATAAGACATCTCAGTATGTCATAAACTCGTAATCTGGTAATGAAAGTTAGTCGCGTAAGCTTAAATTACAAGAATGCGAACCTTAAGAAGTAAAATTAAGTAAACCAATGTGTAAGTCAAGTATATGACTAATTGGTGTACGTGTTATTTCCTTATGTGTTATATAGGGATTTGGAATGAGCAGTTCAGCGTAAACTATAAGTTGTAGCTGTGTGTAAGGCAAGTTTCCTAACTTCATTCATATTTTAAATGAATGCTAGTTTCTTAAACTTCTCAGATGTTGAACTTGAGAAGTTCTGTCTATGTGCGAATGTGCGATATTTGTATAAGGTGGTATTATGTATGAGGCCTTGTGCCACAATGTGAGCACTTCGGTGTTTCTATGAGATGAACTATTTTGTGATCAAACTGTTCAATACAAGTATGCTCGGTTTATTCATGAACCGTTATTGTTAAGTCTGTGCTGATGATTCTAGCCAGACAGAATGTGTATGAAAAAGGTAGAAGAATGAAAGTATTTTAAAGTGAAAGTGAGTATGGTTTTAAGATGATAGGAATCGAGATTATTCCTATTATTCAAGCTGCTTCATAACCTTTGTTCGGTTATTGAAGTTCTAAAGAAATGTTTGAATTCTGAACTTGTTTGTTCAAACGGTGATGACTTGCTGGGCAATTGAATGCTCACACTTTCTTTAAATGAAAAACATTTTCAGCGAACGATGTTAGAAAGAACTTAAGGATCCCGTAAAGATCAAGCTAAGCGGTATCCAGACGAAGTGCCATTCAGTATGTGAAGATCAAGTAAAGACTTGTAATGTAGAAAGATGAATTAAACTATAGACTAGTTTAATGAACTGTATGTATCCTTGGTGACGGATAAAAGTCACTCTGGTAAGATGAAAGGAATAATGTAATTATCATTATTTGTAATGAGAAAGGTTATAAGGTTTTGAGAACCTGGGAATTGAGAATGTATGTTGTTATATTTCAGTATATAATGATGTATGTTGGATGAATGATGTACTCGTGACGTACGAAATTCGGGTGTGAAGATAGACCGGATTTCGGGGCGTTACATGACTACTGAGTATTGAATGATCAAGTTATAAGGCACAAATGATTGCATGACCTTGTTATGTTTTAATAGCATATAAATTGTAAGTAAACTTATGATAGTGAAGTCAAGTATGGTCATGTGTTATATGTGAACCTCTAGCATGTATGTATGTTAAAATATGTGTAATTGGTGTGTTAGCATTGGACTGAAGTCAGGAGAGCAAAGCTCAAACCTGGTCTGGCCAAGAGACAGCGCAGCTGCGCCGTCCCTAAGCCTAGACTAGGTGCAGCTGCGCCATCCTGCAGTCATGTATACATTCTATTTTTGATCTGAAATTCATGGCATGCTTATATGATTTCTTTATCTTGTAATATGTGACCAATGTGCCATATAATGTGTTGAGAAGCATGCTATGTGATGACTTGATTTTTATAAGTGTAGACTCGTACTAGTTTGCACATACCAATGGAAAGACCGACTTGTTAACGTTAGGTCGTTTCAACGCGAGCTAGTTAAAGCTAGTATTATATTGTAGCTGAGTAAACAGGAAAGTTTCTTTGAACTTCACTCTTTGATTGTGCAAGTTCCCTAAACTTACTCCAATTATTGTTGAGCAAGTATCCTAAACCATTGCATTACTTTATTCGACGCATATCGTAAGCAAGTTACCTAAACATACTCCAATTACTTTTATTGAGCAAGTATCCGAAAACTATTTTATTGTATTGCAAGTTCCTAACTTACACAAATTTATTTTTATGAAAGATTCCTATCATTCTCATATTGTATTGAGTAGGTTATTGTTGAATTGAAAGTTATTCATTTAAGCTTGAATCTTATGTCCAAGCATGCTATTAAGTGGTTTAATTACTTTACAATTATTCCACGTCGATATTATTGATATTCGAACTTGGTGCACTTGAGTTCGTACAGTTTTGGACTTGTAAATCATTTAAAGTTCTTTAATTCTTGAACTATGTCAGATAGAGTCTGAACCTTTGTTCGGTCAGACAAGTGTATGAAGTTTTTTTTAAAAGCTATCCAAACTTATTGAGGGTGAGGATTCTTAGACTGAAAGAACAACCATTTCTATGATAGGGGAGTACCAGGTATCTAATATAAGATACGCAGAGAAAATTTAAATGTTATGCATATACATAGTATACACGAGGCTGATCCCCTCAAGTACTTATTCTATAGCCAGTAACCAAAGGGTCAATCAGCTATTGATTCCATTGGAGTGTTATAGTTCAAAGTCTACTTGACTAGAAGTTGTTCTAAAAGCAATCATTATTTTTGCTTCTAATATTCATATTGTTGAATCCTTTAGATATTCATATTGTTGAATTCTTTGTCAGATATTTTTCCTTTCATCATGATATATCCTTATTGTTGTATTTAAACTTATTGAGCAAACTTGTTGCTCATCCTTGCTATATCATGAATTATATTGCAGCTAAGCCCGAGACCTCAGGAAGGGACAATGGTAAAGGAACGATGTAGATTAGTCGCTAGGAGCGGACTTTTCTATATGCCTAGTTTAAATTTCTGTTATGTAATAAGAACCCTAATTATTATTTTAGGGTATATTTGTAAGACTTTATTAAGGTTATCGAATCCTGGGACTAGTAACACCTTTTGAATGAACAACGTCCATTTATTATATTCCGTATTTTAGTTATCGTATGTTGTTCAAGGGTGGATGTTTGTATTTTATCGTGATGACCGAACCGGGGTCAGAGGACCTGGATCGGGGGCGTCACAAGAACGATCACCGATCGTTTGTTATAAATTTGGGAAAGAGAGACACATCAGCCCAAACTGCCCACAATAATTCAAGGTGTGTTATAACTGTGGAAAGGAAGGTCATATAGCTAGAGATTGTCTTGTTGCGAAGCCAAGTTCAACGGGGATGGTGACTCCAAAGGTTGTCCTAGACAAGTTAAAGTCTGTGGTTCCTGGAAGAGCGTTTGTCGTGACTGCCCAAAACGCGAGGAATCCGAACGAGGTAATCACGGGTAAGCTAATCATAAACTCTTGCGAAGTTTATACCTTATTAGATACCGGTTCTACCCATTCTTTTATTTCTCCTGCTTGTGCTCAACGTTTGAACTTGACTCCGGAGAAATTTGACTTTAACTTATCTGTTAAGACTCCGTTAGGAGAAACCTTCATTGCATCTACTGTTTATAAATCTTGCTTGATCCAAGTTGGTACCATCACATTACCTGTCGATCTTATTTCTTTGAAAATACTTGCATTTAATATGATTTTAAGGATTGATTGGTTAACAATTCATCATGCCAAAATTGATTATTTTCGTAAGGTTGTTAGTTTTCATATTCCTAACCAACCTGTTATATGAATTCAAGAAACCAAACCACTAAGGTCAATCACTGCCATATCAAGCCATAAAGCTATTCATTTGTTAAAAACGAATGTCAAGCTTTCTTAGCCCATGTCACGGACTTGAACAAAAACACGTCAAATTGGAATAATATTTATATTGTTAGTGAATTTCCTTATATATTTCCTGAAGAACTTCCCGGTCTACCCCTAGAACGTGAAATTGAATTCTTTATTGACCTTGAACCTGGTACAAAGCCCATTTCTAAAACCCCATATTGAATGACTCCTATTGAACTTCAGGAGTTAAAGGTCCAACTACAGGAGTTGTTAGACATCAGTTTTATTCGTCCTAGTACATCTCCTTGGGGTGCTCCTGTTTTATTCGTAAAGAAGAAAGATGGGAGTATGAGACTTTGTATTGACTACCGGGAATTGAACTATATCACCATCAAGAATAGGTATCTGCTACCTCGCATTGATGACCTGTTCGACTAGTTGCAAGGAGCACAATTCTTTTTAAAGATCGATCTTCGTTCTGGATATCATTAGCTGAAGATTAAAATTGAGGATATTCTGAAGACTGCCTTCAAAACTCGGTACGGGCATTATGAATTCTTAGTCATGTCTTTTGGATGGACTAATGCTCTTGCTGCTTTCATGGATATGATGAATCGTGTGTTTAAAGAATATTTAGATCAGTTCGTTGTTATCTTTATTGATAACATCCTCATCTATTCCAAAAGCCGTGAAGATCATGAGCGCCATTTGAAGCTGGTACTTTAAAGGCTTCGCGATAACAAGCTATATGACAAACTAAAGAAATGCGAATTCTGGCTTGAGGAAGTAGCATTCGTTGGGCACGTGGTGTCAAAACATGGAGTATCTGTTGACCCGACGAAGATTGAAACCATACAAAGTTGAGAGCAACCGAAGTCGGTGACCGAAGTACGTAGTTTTCTGGGCTTAACTAGTTATTATCGGAGATTCTTGGAAGAATTTTCTAGAATCTCTACTCCGTTAACTCAGCTGACTCGGAAAGATATAAAATTCGTATGGAGCGAGGAATGCGAGAAGAGTTTCCAAGAGCTCAAGAGGAGACTCATTTCGGCACCTGTTTTGACAATACCATCTGATTCGGATGGATTTGTTATCTACAGCGATGCTTCAGGCAAAGGGTTAGGATGTGTTCTCATCCAACATGGGAAAGTCATAGCCTATGCCTCGCGACAACTCAAAGAATATGTATCCTACTCATGATCTGGAGTTGGCAGCAATTGTTTTCGCATTGAAGATCTGGAGACACTACCTGTATGGGGAGAAAGTGGATATTTATACGGATCATAAAAGCCTCTAATATTTCTTCACCTAAAAAAAACTCAACATACGGTAACGACGTTGGCTTGAGCTGTTAAAAGATTACAATCATACCATCCAATACCATCCTAAAAAAGCGAACGTAGTAGCTGACACATTAAGTAGAAGATCATATGCGGGTATGAGTGCGATATTGTCAATGCAAAGGCCCATTTGGTATGACTTGCAAAGGATGGAGATAGAGTTAAAGGCTCCAAGTACCCACGTGATGATATCAAACATACGAGTAGAACCGACTTTAATCGATAAAGTTAAAGTTGCTCAAACTACGGACCTAGAGCTGATGCATATGAAGAAGAAAGCGCAAGAAGGTGTTGTTCCATAAACAAGAATCGATGAAGAAGGAATACTTCGAGTCAACTCCAGACTTTGTGTTCCTAACGATTCTGACTTGAAGCATAAAATCCTGATGGAGGCACACAACACACCATTTACAATCCATCTTGAGAGTACCAAAATGTATCATGATCTTCGACATACATTTTGGTGGAGCAATATGAAGAGAGAAATCACGGAGTTTATCTCGAGGTGTTTAACTTGTCAACATTTAAAGGCAGAGCATCAAGTGCCAAAGGGTCATGTGACACCCCCAAATTCGTGTACTCCATTCCCACAGAATTTGGTGTTCACTATCCAAAACCATTACATCTAACTACCCATCATAAACGATAAAGACATAATTTAAATAATTTAAACAATAATCTTTCCCATTAAGGGTTGCATCATCATCTCAAAATAATCCCAGGTAATCTAACCTTAAAATTATTACATAAGTTTACAGAATACATCATAGAATAAAACAAGTCTTAACGTAATTCATTTAAATAAATTTCTCATAAGTCTTCAACACTTGGACATTTTTTCCTTTCCCTTGCTAGTAGATGGCTCATCGACTCTTTCAACTTTAGCTGCAGTGTTAAATGCAAAAATAAGCAAACAAATGCTCACTGATATAGAAAGTAGTAATGATAACAACATAAGAGTGAACAACGAATGCTGAACAATAATGAACTTGTTCTATGAATCAAAAACAGAAAACAAGTTTGAACTTTAATATCTGAGGGTCTTAAGACCACGAACTATGTCCCCGGTACTTAGGTATTATTACCCAACCTTAACAGTCATTTAGACTATACGGACCCTTCTTAACGTACTTAGGGGGATCAACCCTTTGTACCATGTATTGTGCACAAACATCTAAACGTTACACTCAAAATCCCCTATGTTAGGGTTGTTCGTCTCAGTTTGAATTTAGAATTTCCGCACTAAAAAAAGTTTAGTTTGGAACTAGCTTATCAGTGTTTCTAGAATTTTAGAACACTATTCAATTATAAATTAACTCAATCAATAAGTGTTTGCTTACTACTTGAAAGTTTAATACGACAATATAGAATTGAACAAGGCTATCAAGGTCAAAGATAGAATAACAACAATATATAATTGAGTAACCATGATATACATGCAAAGTGTTATATTCAAAAGAGTTAAAACAATCTCAGTTGAATCGATGTACTAGAATAATATATGCTTTGAATAGTAATATCACGATTTAGGAAAGTAAAACTCGCTCGAGATAATGATAAGTAAACCTTGCTGAATAATTAAGTAGCATAGGTTAGGAATACTTGCTCAATAAAGGTTTAGGATAAGAAACTTGCATTCAATATTAAAATAATGAAGTTAGAAAGCTTGCTCAATGTAAAGAGATAAGGCTTGGAAACTTGCCTTGTACGTAAGCTACACAAGTGTAAAATATTCTCCAACTACCCTACACATATCATTGGAATTGCAGTAACAATTAGTTGTATTAATATTTGCTTTAGGGGTTAAACCCACCATTTAAGTCATAACTTTATCCTAATGTATAATCATGTTGGTTAACAACTTTAACGAATCTGAAATCTCACAATAAACTAATATAAATCTTATCATTTATCTTTAACTTTTGAAAATATCACATTTGGTTCATTACACAACTTACTAATTCATAATCTATAGTTTCAACGTTGTGATTACAACATGTTGTTATATCTTATAACACATTTTAGGTTCCTCTATAATCATTAAAATAAGTTAGGTTAACAATTTCCAAGCTATACTGTTAACAGTTAAATTCTGGGCCTGACTGACCACTGGCGCGGCCGCGCCATGGTTAACTTTGAGTCTGGCGCGCTCGCGCGGCTGCGCGCCCGCGCCACAAGCAGCATGCTTGTTCCACAGGCAGCGCGCCCGTGCTAGACACCAGAAACTGTTTTACAATAACAAAAACAGACTCTGTTCTTAGGCCAAAAATCTCAGTTTCATAGAAATTCATGAAACCTAAACATCTAGAACTCTGTAATAACATAGTTAAGCATGCTATACACCATTCCAACTACATAAACATCACATATACACAATTTGAAGAATTAAAACCATAATTTTCCAAATTTCTTATTTTTTTCATATCTATTGAATTCGATCGCCACGAACTCGTTTCTTAGCCAATTGACATAATTTAAACTACGCCGCTTTTGTTTCTTAACATATTAACATAATCCAACTTCAATTTGCATATTACAACACATATAGGGCACATAATTTGGCACTTTCTAAGGTCAATTTTCATGTAAAAATATTGTTATATGAAATCTTTCTACTACAACCCAATTCCATGCCTTTAATCATCAAGTAATACTTACATATGACAAATAACATATTATAAACCATAGATACATATATTTGTATCAATCTAACACCACTATCAATAAAAATTTCAAGAAAACAAGAGTTAAAAATTAGAATTGGTTATACCTTAGCAAAAGATGATAGAAAGCCTTCCCAAAACCCTCCTTCTCCAACTCTCAATGTCACTAAGTTTTTTTTCTCTCTTGTTTCCAAGCTCTCTTCTCTAACCTCTGTGTTTCTTCTTCTCTCTCAACTCTCTGCTCTTAGGCCTTAGGAGAGAAATAAGACGCGAAAGAAAAAAAAACTGATATGGCTTAAATTCCCACGTTCTCTTTCAGTTAAAAAAAAATAAAAGATGTCAGTTAGAATAAGCCAAAGGCCACAAGGCCTTGTTTGGCTACCACTTAAACCCCCAACCAGATTATTTTAATAATATTTATATTATATAGTTTCATGTCACACCTTTAGTTTGATTAATAACTTTAGTTTAATTAATTTAAATAACTTATAATAATAATAATAATAACAATCTTATTATCATTATACTTAAAATTAATAAATAATTATATATCTAATTTAATTAATAAATTAGAAACATCACTTTATTTAATTTATTTATTTCTTTTAAATTAAATAATTCATTTAATTTAATTATTTTCTTAAATATTAAGCAATTGATTTAATTTAATTATTTCCTTAAATTAAATCCTTCAGATAAAATTATTATTACTCAATTTAATTAACACTAATCAATTTAGTTACTAAATTAATTCACCACAATTCATCAATTATTTATTTTTCTTAATAAATAAATTATTTAAAATATTTATTTAATTCAATAAATATTTAAATTAAATTATAAATTTCTCGATCGTTACAGGTCCATTGCAACCACTTGAGATTCCAAAATAGAAGTGGGAACACATTACTATAGATTTCGTTACGGGTCTTCCCAAGATTTCTCAAGGCATAGATGCGATTTGGGTTATTGTTGATAGATTAACCAAGTCTGCTCATTTCTTGCATATACGGGAGACTTACTCCCTTGAACGTCTTGCTCGTATGTACGTGAATGAGATTGTGAGATTGCATGGCATGCCAGTATCCATAGTTTCGGACCGTGACCCAAGATTCACTTCACGATTTTGGGTTAGCTTGCAGAAAGCTATGGGCACGGATTTACGATTCAATTCGGCATACCATCCTCAAATGGATGGGCAATCAAAAAGGACTATTCAAACTCTTAAAGATCTATTAAGACTCTATGTCCTAGATTTCAAAGGAAGTTGGGATAAGTACTTGTCATTAGTGGAATTCTCCTACAATAACTGTTATCAAGCAAGTATAGGCATGGCTCCATTCGAGGCGTTGTATGGAAGAAAATGTCGTTCTCCAGTATGCTGGGACGAGGTGGGTGAAGCAACGTTGTTGGGACCAAAATTGGTCTGTATGACTACAGAGAAAATCTAAATGATCGGACAACGTATACAAACGGCACAGGATCGACAAAAGAGTTATGCGGATCTTCATCGAAATGACGTGAAATTTAATATTGGAGATCATGTATAGTTGCGTATTGCTCCATGGAAGGGAGTAACAAGATTTGGGAAGAGAGAAAAACTCAATCTACGATTTATTGGTCCATTTGAAATTCTTGACCGAATAGGAAATGTGGCCTATAGACTCGCGTTACCTCCAAGCATGTCTTGTGTTCATAATATTTTTCACATATCTATGCTTCGTAAATATGTGAAAGACCCGAACCACATTATTGAATTAGAACATACGAGATAGCCGAAGATTTAACGTACGATGAGGTACCTGTTAAGATCTTGGATAGGAAAGAGCATGTCCTACGCATCAAGGCTATACCACAAGTTAAGGTTTTATGGAGGAACCATGCTATTGAAGAAATGACCTGGGAGTTGGAATCAGAAATGAAAACGAAGTATCCTCACCTTTTCGAAACACCAGGTACGTACGTCAATTTCGAGGACGAAATTTCATAAGGAGGGGAGGTTGTAAGACCCCAATTTTTTTATAAATAAAATCGAATTTCCTCTAATTATTATTTTGAATAATAAGGTGTTAATTTGATATAATGCTTTTGTTATGGGTGAAATGTGCAAATTTTACAAAATAAGCAAGTGGTTATAAAATGTTTATTATTGTCGGGAAATATTCGTTTGGTCGTAGAATATTCTTGCTGTCGGAGAATATTCGTACAATGGTGCAGCCATTTGTGGGCCCCATAACGAAAAATGATCGGATGAAGAAAACGACAAGTTTGAGTTTTTACAAATAACGGCGTAGTAGTTACCGTTAACATTATTGGAGTACCCAGTGGTTAAAATACATAATACGTGTGGTTGTACAGTAGCACACGGTATTGCACAGTATTATTGGATTATTGATTCTTACATAAGAAGGTACTACTCAATAATTGTTAGAGTAATTACTGTTCAATATTTTAATTTATTGATTCAATAATTGTTACGTTGATATTTTATATTATTGTTGTTTCAATAATTGTCACTACACAGTATCTCCATTATCAGATCAATAATTCATATTATTTGAATAATATTATTAGATAGCATTATTGGCAATGTCTAAGGAAGTTCTGTCTAAGGAGAGGTTTGGTCACCTAATTACGCGCCAGTAAGGAAAAATCCTTATCGTAAAGCCCCCTCTTTCCTGAGAACGACCTGGTTGTCATAATTGTGATTCTGTAATATTATTTGTGAATAATTAATTATTAATTTATATGATAAGAAAATATTTATTTTATGTGGATATAAATGCTGGATATATTTATTTTATGTGGATATAAATGAAAGAATTAATGCTGAGGTGTTTTATCAGTATTTTGTCGGAATAGAGGTGTTGGAAATCGTCCGTATGTGGATTTCGATCATTTTTTGTTTGAAATTTGGAAAAACTTATATCTACAAAGTTGTAGAGAATTTAATTTCCTATGGAATGGACATAAAATTCGTATTTTTCTGATAAAAGGGCTATTTATTAGGAATTATTGAAGTTGCAGAAATAAATATTTTTACTAAAATTATAAGTGGGACCTACTTTTGTTTTTTATTAAAACATGTGCTGAAAATTTTTGTTCAAATTTGGTGGGCTGGGATTTTTTTTCAAAGTAGCACACGTAGAAAAAATAATAATATTATTTTATTAATTTAGTTTGCTTTGGCGTTCTAGCATTTTTTTATAAATAGGGTGTTTAGTTAGAATTGAAAATCACACCAGAAATAAGTTTTCTCTCTCTATATATACATTATCGAGCGTATTTTTGTGAGTATTTAGATACTTTGAGAGTAGTTGTAAGACCCCAACTTATTCATAAATAAAATCAAATTTTCTCTAATTATTATTTTGAATATAAAGGTGTTAATTTGATATAATACTTTGGTTATGGGTGAAATGTGCAAATTTTGCAAAATAAGCAAGTGGTTATAAAATATTCATTGTTGTCGGGTAATATTCATTTGGTCGTAGAATATTCTTGCTGTCGGGAAATATTCGTACGATGGCGTAGTCATTTGTGGGCCCCATAACGGAAAACGGTCGGATGAAGAAAACGACAAGTTTGAATTTTTATAAATAACAACATAGTTATTACCGTTAACACTGTTGGAATACCCGGTGGTTAAAATACAGTAATACGCATGGATGCACAGTAGCACACGGTATTGCATAGTATTGTTGAATTATTGATCCTTACGTAAGAAGACACTACTGAATAATTGTTAGAGTAATTACTGTTCAATATTTTATTTTATTGATTCAATAATTGCTACGTTGATATTTTATATTATTATTGTTTCAATAATTGTCACTACACAGTAACTCCATTATCAGATCAATAATTCATATTATTTGAATAATATTGTTAGATAGCATTATTGGCAATGTCTAAGAAAGTTCTGTATAGGGAGAGGTTTGGTCACCTAATTGCGCGCTAGTAAGGATAAATCCTTATCGGAAAGCCCCCTCTTTCCTGGGAACGACCTAGTTGTCATAATTGTGATTCTGTAATATTATTTGTGAATAGTTAATTATTAATTTAGATGATAAGGAAATATTTATTTTTTTTATATGGATATAAATGAAGAAATTAATGTTGGAGTATTTTATCAGTATTTTGTCAGAATAGAGGTATTAAAAATCGTCCGTATGTGAATTTCGGGCATTTTCTGTTTGGAATTTAGAAAAACTTTCTTCTACAAAGGTGTAAAAAATTAAATTTCCTATGGAATAGACATGAGAGTCAAATTTTTCTGATAAAAGGGCTATTTATTATGAATTATTGAAGTTGCTGATTATTGTTTAAATTTAAAATATTTTGGAAATTTCTAAAATGGGTGGGCCCCACTTTTGGTTTGTGAAAAATGTGTTGAAATTTTATTTCAAAAGTGGTAGGTGTGAATAGTAGCAGGTAAAGCCATCAGGTAGCAGGTTAGTCTGCTTTTGCGTTCTAATCATTTTTCTATAAATAGGGTGCTTAGTTAGAATTGAAAATCACACCAGAAACAAGTTTTCTCTCTTTCTCTCTCTATATTATCGAGTTTTGTAAGTATTTAGATACTTTGAGAGTTGCTATTCAGAACAAGTTTCTTTCAGCCTTATACCTGATATTTCAGCCGGAAGTACTGTTCTTTGGAGGTAAGGGATGTTATTTTCTTCGTAAATGATATTATTTTCTTCAATATCATTATGCTGAAATATTGATAGAAACTTTATTATAGAATTTCTACCTTTTTGTGTCGAGATTACTATTCATGTATACGGAACTATTCACAAAAAAAATAAAATTTTCTCTTCTTTGTCCAAGATGTCTATTATGGTTACTATATTTGATTGTATCCATATTTCGATCTTCATTCTTGAATTTTATTCCACTATGATTTATTATGGAGCATTTTTGAACTTGGATAAATTGTAGTACGAATTCCTAATATTTGTCCTTTTGTCTCACTAGATTCGTTTTCTTTAAGATATTTTTCATCATCCTCAGTCCTAAATGATGATATTACTGAATATCTTTGGCCTGTAGTGTGACGCCCCCAAATTCAAGTACTTGAAACCCAAACTCGGTGCTTTACGATATCATTTCTATTAGCGGAATAATACTAGTAATAATAACAATAATATAAATATCAAACTTAATTTATATATCATAGTCTAAGTCTTAGGTACGCGACCTTTAAACATTCATTACATGATAATTTAATAGATACCATTGTCTTAATAACATTTAACTATTACATAAAATACCATAAATCTTATTCTGTTTGCTTTCCTTTTCCTTTATTTCTGCATGAGCCTTCTGGTTGTTCACACTTAGCTAAAAACATTTAAATTAAGAAAGAATGAGTATTTGAGTGCCAGCAAGTAATAGCAATCAATAACAGTTAGCTGAAAGGATTAAATATTTTCTTTGAACGACACTTCTACAATGAATCAACAGTTGTGAAGTAAGCTGAACCAATAATATCAACATATCAATTCTATATCAAATTTTTGAAACTACGTATTGACTATAACTGGAGATTAGTCGACAGACTATGAACATTGTTTTTAATTTTCGATAAGGTTTAACAGAACTTTATCTGCAAACCGTCATAACTTACAGGCACGGGGGGTGATCAGTCCGTTATGCCTTGTATTGATCAATACTACATGCAAGAATGAGATTATCGTTCATCTTATCCGCCTTTGGCGCACAAAAGTTTCCCATGCACGGGATGTTCATACTTAGTCGAGAATCCGATCCAAAATAATCTGGTTGGATACAATAAAGTTCTATCTTGTTCAACAATATTTTTCAGTTTGTGTCTAGTCGAATCAAATAGCCTAAACGGCTTTTAAGCCAACATATACATACTGGAAACTAACTAGTATTTATCAATATATGATTAAATACAATGATTATCCAAGTGAGAACATTTGTATAACCATTTTTAAAAATTAACGAACAGAATAAATATCTGGACTGTACAATAGTACTGTATTGATAAACAATGATCGGATAATTTAAGAACTTGCATGAATACAAAAGATTGGATACATAATCAATAATAATAGAGTTAATAATCTGGCACAAGAATAGTATAATTCTAAAACTTTCTTACTCATGTCCATTGCATAAAGGAAATACAAAATTAGGATACTTGCCTGAGCTGATGCTTACAATAACGCACTTAGTTTTTATCTTCTATATCAAGACCTATAATTAATAAGATCATTTATTCGATTAGAATAATATATCATATCATATAGCACTACTATTTACAGTCAGCATTTAACCTAATCACATTGTCACATATGTTTAGCAGTCATTGGATCATAAACAAACATGTATCTAGTCCAATTATCTAAGTCCGGATCAATTTCGAAAATATTTCGGTGTACCGACTGCTTTATCGGGTAAATATCGAGTCTAAAACTCTATTATGTAGTTCAATATTACTCTAGATAATTTAAATAGCAGTCGCATTATTTTTCATAGCCTTATAATAATTTTTAAATAATTATTATAATTTATCATGATTTTTCAAACACTTGAATCATTATTAAATGATTTAAATATTAAATAATTTTATTATCATTAATATTTAATTAATATTAAATTGTTAATGAAACCATTACAAAAATATTAAAGTTATTTATAATAACTCAAAATATATTTAAAACATTTTTATTACCCTTAAATGATTTTTAAAACAATTAAAAATTATTTTTAAATAATTATCATTAATATTTAAGTATTAATGTATTATTTATCAAAATATTAAAAGTCAATAATTATAACTTAAAATATTTTTAATTCATTTATTTACTTTTTAAATGATTTTTAAACCAATAAAACTATTTTTAAATTATTTATTTAATATTATTATTAAATAACTCTAATAACATTTAATATTAAATTATTAATGAAATTTATCTTTAAACATTAAAAGTTATATTTTATAACTTAAAATATTTTTAAACTATTTATTTTCATTTAAAATGATTTTTCTAATATTAAAATCATTTTTAAACTAATTTATTTAATATAATTATTAAATAAATCTAATATCATTAATATTAAATAATTAATGAAATTTATCTTAAAATATTAAAAGTTATGTTTTATAACTTAAAATATTATTAAATACCTTTTTATCATTTAAAATAATTTTTAATATAATAAAATCATTTTTAATTAATTTATTTATTGCATTTATTAAATAAATAAAATATCAATAATATCCCATTAAATATTAATATTTATGAAAAATATGTCAAATTATTAAAAGTTAATTTTTATAACTTAAAATAAATTTTTAAACTATTTTTGGAATTTTTAATAATTAATTTCTATTTTTAAATGATTTTTAGAAAATAAATTAAATAAAATTATTAAATCTGTTATTATAGCCTTTAGCGACAGAAAGCGTCGCCTTAGGTGTTCTTGAGTCCTCCTGCCTAGTTTGACCGGCCACTGTATGAATCCTGTTTGATGTTTAAGTGTTCTAATAACATTATTCTACAGTTAAACTAACACACTACAACATGGTTGCAACAACAAACTCATAACACACAAAACATGCAAGATAAGAGCCCAAGAACAAGCTGTCAGACTGATCTGGGCACGTTTTGGGTTTTCCAGAAAACCGAAAGTCATGGTTGGTCAATGTGATTTGACCACCCATAACTTTCATTCTACGCATGATCTGGGCTAGATTCAAATTCCAGAATAGAGACCGCATGACATACTACAAAGACAAACTTTCAAAACACAAAAACTATAAACATAAAGAGATCTTCAGGACCTAACATTTCGTTGTCAGTCAACATAAAAAATTTTCCCAAATTTTTAAAAACACCAAATCCGAGCCTCTAGATGTTATGGATCTAACATCTAGCAACTCAGATCATTAATATACACTACATACAACATGTTTAACACACAAAAAACTAACATATAACATAAGATCAAAAGTCAAATTTCATTTAGGGTTTATACCTCACTATAAACAAATTCAGATTTTTTGGCTACTGATTTGTTTTGCGTGTTAGTGGGGCTTGATCTTGGGACTGATATGCTAGAAGAATTCGTGGGTTTTGAGAGAGAGAGTTGATTGAGTGTTTGGGAATGAAAGAGCAAAAATGTGCACTTTTCTCTCTCTTAATCTATTTATATAACTTGGGTGCATTGAATCTAACTGGCAAGGTGTCAAAGAGGATAAGATTGGATGAGATTTAGAGCATGTGCTATAATCTAGAGTGGTGACTTGACAAGATATGGCAAGATTTGCAAGGAACCTATTAAAATAAATCCAAAAATGTTATTTTAGTAAACTAACAAAATATTTTAAGGGTATTTTTGTCCATAGTACTTGAATCTAGGGTTTAATCAATAGATTTTAAACCTTAAGGTTTCCTAAATAATTTTTAGGGTTTGAAAAATTAAGTTTAAAGTTTAATAAAATTTTAATTAGAACTTACTAATTAAAATTAGGGTTTTTAATAGAAAATTAGGGTTTTAAATACTTAGGGTTTCTTGATATTATTAGGGTTTCCTAATTAACATTATAATTTACTAAAATAATAATTAGGGTTGCCATTTTAGAAATTAGGGTTTCTAGTCAATAATTAGAGTTTACCTAATTAGCATAATATAATAATTGTCATTAATCACGTATCACAATGTCTTACCATTCGCACACTTCGGTTTGAGTTTCAAGTTAGGTTTTAACGAATTAATGCTAGGGTTTTGACATGTCACATCATAATTGACCAACCATTAACAATACGTACATGCAGTACAAACTAATAGCACTGAAATAAAAATAATTTATATTAATTATTCTCTTTCCTTATTCCAAATACAGAATTAGGGTTTGGATTCCATATCTGATTTATCTTTCTTATACTTATCATTATTAATTAAGTTATCAACTTAATTAATCAGAAATAATTCATCTAACAAAATAATTATTATAATAATTCTATAATCATTTCATATATTATTTAAATAATATAATAATCATATTTTCATAGAAAATAATTAATAAAAATATTTTTTCTACAAAATTAATTATAAAAATATAATTTCTAATACTCAATAATTCTAAGAAATTATTTAGAATTGTTCATGTAATAAATAAATTTTTATTTATCACATAAATACATAAGCTTTACCTTAAACATATTCCCACCTTTAAATTAAATAAAAAAAATTTATACACAAAATTTTTGATTTAATTATATAGAAAATATCGGGCTATTACATGTAGTGCAAAGATGAATGATTAACTGATGAAAATCTTTGGCCCGTAGTGCAAAGATGAACAGGTGTTTATGTAAGATCCCAACTTTTATAAATAAAGATGAATTTTCTATAAATATCATTTTTGAATATTATGGAGTTAATTTGATATAATGTTATAGTTGTGGGTAATATTTATAAATTTTGCAAAGTACGCAAGTTGTTATATAATATTCGATTGGTCGGGGAATATTCGTACAACGACACAATCATTGGTGGACCCCACAACGGAGTTATTGTCAGATTGAGAAAACGCCAAAAATATATTATTAAAAATAACGGCAGAAGTTTTACCATTGATACTGTTGAACTACTCGGTAGTAAAAGTACAGTAATACGTGTGGTTGCATAGTAGCACACGGTATTGATTATTAATGCTTATGTGAGAAGTCACTCAGTTTGATTCAATTATTGTCAGTTAATAATATGAATTATTTAGCGATAATGAAGTTTTGTTTTATTCGTATTATTAACGTAATAAAACAGAAACATCTTTTTATATAAAATAGAATACTTTATTAAAGTTATTCTATAAATAGAATATATTATATTTTATTTAAAAGATTTTTCTTTAAGCATGGACCGTCAGATTAAAGTCATCAATCTGGACCGTTCATGAATTAGTTACTATGCATTCTATTTTTCTATAAATAGCAGCTCATTCCTTCATTATTTCTTACGAATTCACTGAACTCTAGAGAGAGAAACTATAGAGAGTGAGAAGAAAAGTATTCTGCTACTTAACTACTTCCTTATTTCAGTTCTTCTTTAAAACGGTAAGGGGTGTTATTCTTTCTTATTCATGAAGAGAACTGTTGTTATTCCATTTCTTATTATTCTGTTGGAATAAACTGTATACGCGGTCTACCCTATACTTGGTGACATTCTCCTGTTATTCTGTTGGAACATCCTGTCTGTGTGTTTTACACCGGACCTGGTTCCGTTTTTATTATTATTCTGTTGGAACATCCTGTCTGTGTGCTTTACACTGGACCTGGTTCCGTCTTGTTATTATTCTGTTGGAACATCTTGTCTGTATGTTTTACACCGAACCTGGTTCCGTTTTTATTATTATTCTGTTAGAACATCATGTCTGTGTATTTTACACCGGACCTGGTTCCGTCTTGTTATTATTCTGTTGGAACATCCTGTCTGTGTGTTTACGCCGGACCTGGTTCCATTATTTATTATTCTATCGGAATATCCTGTCTGTGCGTTTACGCCGGACCTGATTCCATTATTTATTATTCTGTTGGAATAACCTGTCTGTGCGGTCTATCGCATGCCGGGTGATTTCTTTTGTTATTCCATTCTTTATTATACTCAGTTGGTTAAGTTTTAACTTCTATACTCCATGAAATTAGTGGAATATCCTTGATAATTGTTGTTCATCCAGTATGTTTTCATGAAAATATTCTTTTAAGCATTCTTGAATTTTATTCCACAAAGCAGTATCATGTTGACAATTTAGACGTTGTTAATTCTTGGATAAATTAATTCTTGAACTTGTTTTATTGAATTCTTATATCATTGTCATCATCATCATGTTTATAAAATGTTGAAAGTCATCTATGGCATGTAATGCATAGATGGACTTGGTATGAAAATAAACAGGGATTATTCGGTGTAATCATGACCATAATGTTACAAATGATGTGGTAAAAGTCTTCATTGGCCCGTAGTGCATTGATGAACAGTTGTTGGCATGATCATGACCATTAATAAATACACGAATATCCTTGGCCGTAGTGCAGGGGTGATTCGATGATGTGGATTATTTTATTAAGCTGAGTCCCAGCGATAACAGTGTTGAAAAACCTTTTAAATCATAGAAGATAGTAGATTTTGCTTGACTCCTTTAATGGATTGCTTGTTCCGCTGTAGTTAAACTTGATGTTCGTTATATTTTATTAGTTTAACACTGTTGAAGGCTAATGATAATTTATTCTGCATTATCTTAGTCATAATATTTCTTACTGGGCTAGTTGAGCTCACCTTTTCTTTCACTGTTCTCTTCAGGAAATGAGAATATAGCTGGGACGAGTCGGGGAACGGAGTGATGGACCAGATGATAGTATTAGTAGTCCTCACTATTCTATTAAATAGTATGACAATAATTGTAATGAGGACCCCTTTTGAGTTTGTATAGTCTCTAGTAGACAATAATTGTATTCAAACTCACAGTTATGTTTTGTCGTATTGTACACGACAGTTGTATTAGTAAGTTGTATTTGTATTCTGTACCATGTATCTGACGACCCAAGATGGGTGATGTATACCTAATTTTGAGGGCATCACAGTTGGTATCAGAGCTTAGGGATATGATCCCTGGCTAAGATGTGAGAATAGAACTAGGAGGGGAGAAACGGGGAATTCCTTCGCTAGTATGACCTACCTAAGTTTTTTTGCATGGTATTTAATTGGTCGGTCATAATATAAGGATAATATATGACATATCAATTAGCTTTTGTTTTGTGGCAGTATCTGAAAATGGCATCTGAGAATGTTGAGAATAGCAATGGAGCACAGGTGACTGTTGATTCACCACATATCAATAATCAGGATAATGTGCATCAGGAAGGTGATAATCCTCATGCAAACAACAACACTGACTAGATGATGAATGATGGAATGTTCAAAAGCTTTATGTAGTTCATGCAACAGCAGGCGAGAGCGGCTCCTGTCCAAAATATAGGTGGAAACACTAAAAACTCTCGGACGGTCACTGCTAAACAGTTCAAGGAGCTGGGACCACCGGCGTTTAAGGGAGAGCAAAACCACTTATAGCGGAAACATGGATAAAGCAGATCACCAAGATATTTGATGTCTTGGGATGCTCCGAGGAGCAAAAGGTTCCCTTTGCCGCCTTTATGTTGCGAGGAGAGACAGATTACTGGTGGAAATCGATTAAGCGTACTCAACCTGCCACACTGAAGATGTCTTGGGAGAAGTTCCAAGAGCTGTTCAATGATAAATACTTTCCCAAAAGTGTTCGTCACATGAAGGAGGTGGAGTTCATCAAATTGGAGTAGAATAATATGACCATGTCGTAGTATGAGGCTAAATTTACAGAGTTGTCCCGATTTGCGTCCCACTTGGTGGATAATGAAGAGCGAATGATGCGAATGTTTTTGCGAGGTTTGAAACCTGAGATACGTCAACATCTTATTTCTCATAAACTGTGTTTGTATTTAGATGTTATGAATAGGGCTCAGTTATTGGAGCACGATAACGAGTCAACGCAACCAAAAGAGAGCAGTCGGCAAAATGATAATACCAGTGAGAGCAGTCATCGAAGCGGTGACAACAAGCGTGGAGGGAATCAACATGCCAGAAATTGTAACCACTTCGGTGGTAATCAGGGCCAAAACAATAAGAATGGTCATTTCAAGAAGAGGAGATTCAACAATGATGGAAAGATGTCAGCACCAGCACCCGTTGTTAAGGAAGGAGAACGACCACCTATCATATGTTTCAAATGCGGAGGGGAGGGGCACATCAGTCCAAACTGCGCGATGCCGTCTAAAGCATGCTATAATTATGGAAGAGAATGTCATTTAGCTCGATTTTGTCGTTTACCAAAAATAAGTTCAGCCAAGATGGAGACACCAAAGGCCGTCCCAGAAGAGTCAAAACCGGTAGTGCAAGGGAGAGCATTTGTTGTGACCTCCCAGAAAGTAATGAACCTGAATGAGGTCATCACGGGTAAGCTTATCATAAACTTTAACGAAGTCTATAATTTATTTGATACCGGTTCTACCCATTCTTTTATTTCTCCTACTTGCGCTCATCGATTAAATTTGACTCCGGAGAAATTAGACTTTGACTTATCTGTTGAAACTCCATTGGGAGAAACCTTCATTACATCCAGGGTTTATAAGTCTTGTTTGGTTCAAGTTGGTACCCACACATTACATGTCGATCTTATTTCATTAAAAATACTTGTATTTGACGTGATTCTAAGGATTGATTGGTTAACTACTCATCATGCAAAAAATTGATTGTTTTCATAAGGTTGTTAGCTTTCATATTCCTAATCGACCTATTATGCGAATTCAAGCAACCAAACCATTAAAATCAATCGCTGTCATCTCAAGCCATAAAGCTATTCATTTATTGAAAAACGGATGTCAAGCTTTCTTAGCTCATGTCACGGATCTAAACAAAAATACGTCAGTGTTTAATGATATTTCTATTGTTAATAAATTCCCTGACGTATTCCCTGAATAACTTCCTGTCCTACCCCCAGAGCGTGAAATTGAATTTTGTATCAACCTTGAACCCGGTACAAAACCCATTTCCAAAGCCCCATATCAAATGGCTCCTATTGAACTTCAGGAGTTAAAGATTCAACTACAGGAATTGTTAGACATTGGCTTTATTCGTCCTAGTACTTTTCCTTGGGGTGCTCCTGTTCTATTCGTGAAGAAGAAAGATAGAAGTATGCGACTTTGTATTGATTATCGGGAGTTGAATCATGTCACTATCAAAAACAGGTACCCATTACCACGTATTGATGACTTATTTGATCAGTTGCAAGGAGCACAATTTTTTTCAAAGATCGATCTTCGTTCTGGATATCATCAGCTGAAGGTTAGAATTGAGGATATTCCAAAGACGACTTTCAGAACTCGGTACGGGCATTATGAATTCCTAGTCATGTCCTTTGGATTTACTAATGCTCCTGCTGCCTTCATGGATATGATGAACCGAGTATTCAAGGAATATTTAGATCACTTTGTGGTCGTCTTTATTGATGACAACCTTATTTATTCCAAAAGCCGTGAAGATCATGAGCAACACTTGAGGCTGGTACTCCAAAAGCTTCGTGAATACAAGCTTTATGCCAAGTTGAAGAAATGCGAGTTCTGGCTGGAGGAGGTAGCATTCCTTGGGCACGAAGTATCAAGTCGTGGAATATCTGTTGACCCGGCAAAGATTGAAGTTATTCAAAGCTGGGAGCAACCTAAATCAGTGACCGAAGTACGTAGCTTTCTTGGTCTAGCTGGTTATTATCGAAGATTCGTGGAAGGATTTTCTCG
This sequence comes from Panax notoginseng, assembly GCA_016801055.1. Classification (NCBI taxonomy): domain Eukaryota; kingdom Viridiplantae; phylum Streptophyta; class Magnoliopsida; order Apiales; family Araliaceae; genus Panax; species Panax notoginseng. Next base: position 95,321,333 of record CM029016.1, read on the forward strand.
AATCGCTACTCCATTAACTCAGCTGACTTGGAAAGATACAAAGTTCGGTTGGAGCGAAGAATGTGAGAAGAGCTTTCAAGAACTCAAGAGGAGACTCATTTCAGCACCTGTTCTAACAATACCATTTGGCTCGGAGGGATTTGTCATCTACAGTGATGCTTCGAGCAAAGGGTTGGGATGCGTTCTCATGCAACATGGAAAAGTCATAGCTTATGCATCAAGACAACTCAAGGAATATGAGAGGAATTATCCTACTCATGATCTAGAGTTGGCAGCTGTTGTCGTTGCACTTAAAATTTGGAGGCATTACTTGTATGGGGAGAAGGTGGAGATCTTTACGGATCATAAAAGCCTCAAATATTTCTTCACTCAAAAGGAACTCAACATGCGACAACGACGTTGGCTTGAACTGTTGAAAGATTATGATCATACCATTCCATACCATCATGGAAAAGCGAACGTGGTAGCTGACGCATTAAGTAGAAGATCATATGCAAGTACGAGTGCGATATTGTCAACACAAAGGCCCATTTTGTGTGACTTGCAAAGGATGGAGGTAGAGTTAAAGACTCCAGGGACCCATGTGATGATGGTGAATATACGAGTAGAACCAACTTTAATCGATAAAGTTAAAGCTGCTCAAGCTAAAGATCTGGAGCTGATGCATATGAGGAAGAAAGTGCAAGAAGGTGCTATGCCGGAAGCAAGAATCGATGAAGAAGGAATACTTCGAGTCAACTCTAGACTTTGTGTTCCTAATAACCCTGATTTAAAGTATGAAATCATGATGGAGGCGCATAACACACCGTTTGCAATCCATCCTGGGAGTACCAAAATATATCATGATCTTCGTCATACATTTTGGTGGAGCAATATGAAGCGAGAGATAGCGCTGTTTATCTCAAGGTGTCTAACTTGTCAACGAGTCAAAGCAGAGCATCAAGTATCAAAAGGTCCATTGCAACCACTTTAAATTCTAGAATGGAAGTGGGAGCACATTACCATGGATTTCGTTACCGGTCTTCCTAAGGTTTCTCAAGGTATAGATGCGATTTGGGTCATTGTTGATAGATTGACCAAGTCTGCTCATTTCTTACCGATACGAGAAACTTATACACTTGAACGTCTTGCTCGTATTTACATAATCGAGATTGTAAGACTGCATGATATGCCAGTATCCATAGTTTCTGATCGAGACCCAAGATTCACTTCACGATTTTGGGTTAGTTTACAAAAAGCTATGGGCACGGATTTACGATTTAGTTCGGCATATCATCCTCAGACGGACGGACAATTAGAGAGGACTATTCAAACTCTTGAAGATCTATTAAGACTCTGTGTCCTTGACTTCAAGGGAAGTTGGGACAAGTTCTTACCATTGGTGGAGTTTTTCTACAACAACAATTATCAAGCAAGTATTGGCATGGCTCCATTCGAAGCATTGTATGGAAGAAAATGTCATTCTCCAGTATGCTAGGATGAGGTGGGTGAAGCAACGTTGTTGGGACCGGAGTTGGTACGTATGACTACAGAAAAGATTCAAGCGATCCGACAACGTATAAAAACCTCACAAGATCGATAAAAGAGTTATTCTGATCTTCATCGAAAGGACGTGGAATTTGATATAGGAAATCATGTGTTTTTTAACAGGGAATATTCGTACAACGGCACAATCATTGGTGGATCCCACAACGGAATTATTGTCGAATTGAGAAAATGACAAAAATATTTTATTAAAAATAACGGCGGAAGTTTTACCATGGAAAGGAGTTACGAGATTTGGAAAGAGAGAAAAGCTCAATCCTCGATTCATCGGTCCATTTTTAATCCTCGATAGAGTAGGAACTGTGGCTTATAGACTCGCTTTACAGCCAAGTATGTCTCGTGTTCATAACATTTTTCACATATCTATGTTACGTAAATATGTGGAAGACCCGAACCACATTATTGAGTTAAAACCAGACGAAATAGCGGAGGATTTGACGTATGAAGAAGTTCTTGTTCAAATCTTGGATAAGAAGGAACATATTCTACGCTCCAAGGTTATACCTCAAGTTAAAGTTTTGTGGAGAAACCACGATGTTGAGGAAATGACTTGGGAGTTAGAATCTGAAATGAAATCAAGGTATCCTTACCTCTTCGACATACCATGTGCATACCCTAATTTCGAGGGCGAAATTTCATAAGAAGTGGAGGTTGTAAGATTCCAACTTTTATAAATAAAGATGAATTTTCTATAAATATTATTTTTGAATATTATGGAGTTAATTTGATATAATATTATAGTTGTGGGTCATATTTATAAATTTTGCAAAGTACGCAAGTTGTTATATAATATTCGATTGGTCAGGAAATATTCGTTTTAACAGGGAATATTCGTACAACGGCACAATCATTGGTGGATCCCACAACGGAATTATTGTCGAATTGAGAAAATGACAAAAATATTTTATTAAAAATAACGGCGGAAGTTTTACCATTGATACTGTTGAACTACTCGGTAGTAAAAGTACAGTAATACGTGTGGTTGCATAGTAGCACACGGTATTGATTATTAATGTTTATGTGAGAAGTCACTCAGTTTGATTCAATTATTGTCAGTTAATAATATGAATTATTTAGCGATAAAGAAGTTTTGTTTTATTCGTATTATTAACGTAATAAAACAGAAACATTTTTTATATAAAATAGAATACTTTATTAAAGTTATTCTATAAATAGAATATATTATATTTTATTTAAAAGATTTTTCTTTAAGTATGGACCGTCAGATTAAAGTCATCAATCTGGACCGTTCATGGATTAGTTACTATGCATTCTATTTTTCTATAAATAGCAGCTCATTCCTTCATTATTTCTTACGAATTCACTGAACTATAGAGAAAGAAACTATAGAGAGTGAGAAGAAAAGTATTCTGCTACTTAACTACTTCCTTATTTCAGTTCTTCTTTAAAACGGTAAGGGGTGTTATTCTTTCTTATTCATGAAGAGAACTGTTGTTATTCCATTTCTTATTATTCTGTTGGAATAAACTGTATACGCGGTCTACCCTATACTTGGTGACATTCTCCTGTTATTCTGTTGGAACATCCTGTCTGTGTGTTTTACACCGGACCTGGTTCCGTTTTTATTATTATTCTGTTGGAACATCCTGTCTGTGTGCTTTACACTGGACCTGGTTCCGTCTTGTTATTATTCTGTTGGAACATCTTGTCTGTATGTTTTACACCGAACCTGGTTCCGTTTTTATTATTATTCTGTTAGAACATCATGTCTGTGTGTTTTACACCGGACCTGGTTCCGTCTTGTTATTATTCTGTTGGAACATCCTGTCTGTGTGTTTACGCCGGACCTGGTTCCATTATTTATTATTCTATCGGAATATCCTGTCTGTGCGTTTACGCCGGACCTGGTTCCATTATTTATTATTCTGTCGGAATATCCTGTCTGTGCGTTTACGCCGGACCTGGTTCCATTATTTATTATTCTGTTGGAATAACCTGTCTGTGCGGTCTATCGCATGCCGGGTGATTTCTTTTGTTATTCCATTCTTTATTATACTCAGTTGGTTAAGTTTTAACTTCTATACTCCATGAAATTAGTGGAATATCCTTGATAATTGCTGTTCATCCAGTATGTTTTCATGAAAATATTCTTTTAAGCATTCTTGAATTTTATTCCACAAAGCAGTATCATGTTGACAATTTAGACGTTGTTAATTCTTGGATAAATTAATTCTTGAACTTGTTTTATTGAATTCTTATATCATTGTCATCATCATCATGTTTATAAAATGTTGAAAGTCATCTATGGCATGTAATGCATAGATGGACTTGGTATGAAAATAAACAGGGATTATTCGGTGTAATCATGACCATAATGTTACAAATGATGTGGTAAAAGTCTTCATTGGCCCGTAGTGCATTGATGGACAGTTGTTGGCATGATCATGACCATTAATAAATACACGAATATCCTTGGCCGTAGTGCAGGGGTGATTCGATGATGTGGATTATTTTATTAAGCTGAGTCCCAGCGATAACAGTGTTGAAAAACCTTTTAAATCATAGAAGATAGTAGATTTTGCTTGACTCCTTTAATGGATTGCTTGTTCCGCTGTAGTTAAACTTGATGTTCGTTATATTTTATTAGTTTAACACTGTTGAAGGCTAATGATAATTTATTCTGCATTATCTTAGTCATAATATTTCTTACTGGGCTAGTTGAGCTCACCTTTTCTTTCACTGTTCTCTTCAGGAAATGAGAATATAGCTGGGACGAGTCGGGGAACGGAGTGATGGACCAGATGATAGTATTAGTAGTCCTCACTATTCTATTAAATAGTGTGATAATAATTGTAATGAGGACTCCTTTTGAGTTTGTATAGTCTCTAGTAGACAATAATTGTATTCAAACTCACAGTTATGTTTTGTCGTATTGTACACGACAGTTGTATTAGTAAGTTGTATTTGTATTCTGTACCATGTATCTGACGACCCAAGGTGGGTGATGTATACCTAATTTTGGGGGTGTCACAGTTTAGATGAACATGACCAGCTGGTGATACAAATGAATATCTTTGGCCTGTAGTGCAAAGATGAACATTTGATTCAAGATGTATATTGATTGATGTTACAGGGATAAAATATTGATAATGGACTTTTAAATCTTTGAAGATAGTATAATTCATTCTCTACTTGACTCTTCTAATGGATTGTTGTTTCCGTTGCAGTTGTTGATCTAAAACTTGTTGTCTATTATATTCTATCAGATTTTTCCCTGTTGAAGGCTAATGATAATTTGTTGTATATTATCTTAGTCATAATATTCTTTACTGGGCTTGTTGAGCTCACCCTTTTCCTTTTTATTCTATTTTTCTCAGGAGGCGAGAATATAACGGGAACTAGTCGGGGTGTGGAGTGATGTTTCCAGTCAGTTGTGTTAGCAGTCCTCACTATTTTATAAACTAGCGTTTCAATAATTGTAAGGAGGACTTATTCGAGTGTGGATATTGTCTAGAAGATAATATTTGTATTTAAACTCACAGTTTATGTGTTGTCGTATTTTGCACGATAATTATAGTAATGATGTTGTAGTTGTTTCTGTATCATGTATTTGGTGACTTAGAATAGGTGATGTATACCTATTTTGGGGGCATCACAGTTGGTATCAAAGCTTAGGGATATGGTCTCTAGCGGAGATCGGCGAATAGAACTAGGAGGGGAGAGACGAGTAAATCCTTCGCTAGTATGTCCTACCTAAGCTTATTTGTTGGTAAGTCATAATATAGGGGTATTATGTTGTATGTCAATTTCTTTAAGTAACCCTTGTTTTATGGCAATATTTCAGAATGGCAGCTGAGAATGTTAACAATGGAGTGAATGAGACCGTGGAGACACCTTTAATCACCAACCAGGGGAACGTGCAATAGGAAGGCAATATTCCTCCTGCAAACAACACTACCGAACAAATGATAAATGATGGAATGTTTAGAAGCTTTTTGCAGTTCATGCAAAATCAGACGAGGGAGACTCATGTACAAAATACAGGTGGAAATGATAGCAACGCGTGGCTTGTCACAGCTAAGTAGTTCAAAGAGTTAGGACCACCAGAATTTATGGGAAAGCCGGATCCGATTAAGGCGAAAATTTGGGTAAAGTAAATTACCAAGATATTTGATGTCTTGGGATGCACGGAGGAACAGAAGGTTCCATTTGCCTCCTTTATGTTTCGTGGTGTGGCAGATTACTGGTGGGAGTCTGTGAAGCGTACCCAGCCAGCCGCACTCAATATGTCTTGGAAAACATTTTAGAAACTGTTTAATGACAACTACTTTCCTGAAAGTATTCGTCATATGAAGGAGGTAGAGTTTATTAGACTGGAACAAAATAACATGACGGTGTCCCAGTACGAGGCGAAGTTCGCGGAATTATCCAGGTTTGCACCTCATTTGGTAGAGAATGAGAAACGTATGACGAGGATATTTCTAAGAGGTCTGAAACCTAAAATTCGGCAATATCTAATCTCTTATAAATTTTCTCTATATTCAGATGTTGTAAATAGGGCTCAATTATTAGAGCGTGATAATGAGTATGTTCAACTGAGGGACGACAACCAGGGTCATATCGGTGGCAGTAGTCATCGGAGCAATGACAACCAGCGGGGAGGAAAACATTCGGACAAAAGCGGTAACCACTCTAGTGGTAATCGTGGCCATGATAGTAGAAGAAACGAGTCGAGGGGAGATTTCAAAAAGAGAAGGTACAACAATGATAACGTGAACACATCAGCACCAACATCAACTACTTATAGGGGAGAAGAACGATCACCGGTCGTTTGTTACAAATGCGGGAAACAGGGACATATCGGCCCAAACTGCCCACAACAATCCAAGGTATGTTATAACTATGGAAAGGAAGGTCATATAGCTAGAGATTGTCTTTTAGCGAAACTAAGTCCAGCGGGAATGGTGACTCCGAAGGCTGTTCTGGACAAGTCAAAATCAGCGGTTCCTTGAAGAGCGTTTGTCGTGACTGGCCAAAACGCGAGGAACCCGAACGAGGTGATCACGGGTAAGCTAATCATAAACTCTTACGAAGTTTATACCTTATTAGATACCGGTTCTACCCATTATTTTATCTCTCCTGCTTATGCTCAACGTTTGAACTTGACTCCGAAGAGATTAGACTTTGACTTATCTATTGAGACTCCGTTAGGAGAAACTTTTATTACATCTACTATTTATAAATCTTTCTTGATCCAAGTTGGTTCCATCACATTACCTGTCAATCTTATTTCTTTGAAAATACTTGCATTTGATGTGATTTTAGGGATTGATTGGTTAACTATTCATCATGCCAAAATTGATTGTTTTCGTAAGGTTGTTAGTTTTCATATTCCTAACCAACCCGTTATGCGAATTCTAGCTACCAAACCACTAAAATCAATCACTATCATATCAAGCCATAAAGTTATTCGTTTATTAAAAAACGGATGTCAAGTTTTCTTAGCCCATGTCACGGACTTGAACAAAAATACGTCAGATTTGAATAATATTTCGATTGTTAGTGAATTTCCTGACGTATTTCCTGAAGAACTTCCTGGTCTACCCTCAGAACGTGAAGTTGAATTCTTTATTGACCTTGAACCCGGTACAAAACCCATTTCTAAAACCCCATATCGAATTGCTCCTATTGAACTTTAGGAGTTAAAGATTTAACTGCTGGAGTTGTTGGACATCGGTTTCATTCGTCCTGGTACATCTCCTTGGGGTGCTCCTATTTTATTCGTAAAGAAGAAAGACGGGAGTATGCGACTTTGTATTGACTACGAAAATTGAACCATGTCACCATCAAGAATAGGTATCCGCTACCTCGTTCTAGATATCATCAGTTGAAGATTAAAACTGAGGATATTCCGAAGACTACCTTCAAAACTCGGTACGTGCATTATGAATTCTTAGTGATATCTTTTGGATTGACTAATGCTCCTGGTACTTTCATGGATATGATGAACCGTGTGTTCAAAGAATATTTGGATCAGTTCGTTGTTGTCTTTATTGATGACATCCTCATCTATTCCAAAAGCCATGAAGATCATGAGCACCATTTGAAACTAGTACTCCAAAGGCTTCACGATAACAAGCTATATGCCAAGCTGAAGAAATACAAGTTCTGGCTTGAGGAAGTAGCATTCCTTGGGCACGTGGTGTCAAAATATGGAGTATCTATTGACCCGACGAAGATTGAAGCCATACAAAGTTGGGAGCAACCGAAGTCGGTGAACGAAGTACGTAGCTTTTAGGGCTTAGCTGGTTATTATCGGAGATTCGTGGAAGGATTTTCTCGAATTGCTACTTCATTAACTCAGCTGACTCGAAAAGATATAAAATTCATATGAAGCGAGGAATGCGAGAAGAGTTTCCAAGAGCTCAAGAGGAGACTCATTTTGGCACCTGTTCTGACAATACCATCTGGTTCTGATGGATTTGTTATCTACAGCGATGCTTCAGGCAAAGGGTTAGGATGTGTTCTCACGCAACATGAGAAAGTCATAGCCTATGCCTCGCGACAACTCAAAGAATATGAGAGGAATTATCCTACTCATGATCTGAAGTTGGCAACAGTTGTTTTCGCGTTGAAGATCTGGAGACACTACCTGTATGGGGAGAAAGTAGAGATTTATACGGATCATAAGAGCCTTAAATATTTCTTTACCCAAAAGGAACTTAACATGCGGCAACGACGTTGGCTTGAGTCGTTAAAAGATTATGATCATACCATCTAATACCATCCTAAAAAAGCGAACATAGTAGCTAATGCATTCAGTAGAAGATCATATGCGGGTACGAGTGCAATGTTGTTAACATAAAGGCCCATTTTGTATGACTTGCAAAGGATGGAGATAGAGGTAAAGGCTCCAAGTACCCACGTGATGATATAAAATATACGAGTAGAATCGACTTTAATCGATAAAGTTAAAGCTGCTCAAGCTACGGATCTGGAGCTGATGTGTATGAAGAAGAAAGTGCAAGAAGGTACTATTCCAAAAGCAAGAATCGATGAAGAAGGAATACTTTGAGTCAACTCCAGACTTTGTGTTCCTAACGATTCTGACTTGAAGCTTAGAATCATGATGGTGGCACATAATACACCGTTTGCAATCTATCTTGGGAGTACCAAAATGTATCATGATCTTCGACATACATTTTGGTGGAGCAATATGAAGAAAGAGATCGCGGAGTTAATCTCGAGGTGTTTAACTTGTCAACGTGTAAAGGCGGAGCATCAAGTGCCAAAGGGTCCATTGCAACCACTTGAGATTCCAAAATAGAAGTGGGAAACACACTACTATAGATTTCGTTACGGGTCTTCCCAAGATTTCTCAAAGCCTAGATGCGATTTGGGTTTTTATTGATAGATTAACCAAGTCTGCTCATTTCTTGTCAATACAAGAGACTTATTCCCTTGAACGTCTTGCTCGTATGTACGTAAATGAGATTGTGAGATTGTGTGGCATGCCAGTATCCATAGTTTCGGATCGCGACCCAAGATTCACGTCACGATTTTGGGTTAGCTTGCAAAAAGCTATGGGCACAGATTTACGATTCAGTTCGACATACCATCCTCAAACGGACGAACAATCAGAAAGGACTACTTAAACTCTTTAAGATCTATTAAGACTCCGTGTCTTAGATTTCAAAGGAAGTTGGGATAAGTACCTACCATTGGTGAAATTCTCCTACAACAGCAGTTATCTAGTAAGTATAGGCATGGCTCCATTCGAGGCGTTATATGGAAGAAAATTGCGTTCTCCAGTACGCTGGGACGAGGTGGGAGAAACAACATTGTTGGGACCAAAATTGGTACGTATGACTACAAAGAAAATCCAAATGATCCGACAACTTATACAAACGGCACAGGATCGACAAAAGAGTTATGCGGATCTTCATCGAAAGGACATGAAATTTAATATTGAGGATCATGTATTATTATGTATTGCTCCATGGAAGAGAGTAACAAGATTTGAGAAGGGAGTAACAAGATTTGGGAAGAGAGAAAAGCTCAATCCAAGATTTATTGGTCCATTTGAGATTCTTGACCGAATAGGAAATGTGGCCTATAAACTCGCATCACCTCCAATCATGTCTCGTGTTCATAATATTTTTCACATATCTATGCTTCGTAAATATATGAAAGACCCAAACCACATAATTAAGTTAGAACCAGACGAGATAGCCGAAGATTTAACGTACGAGGAGGTACCTGTAAAGATCTTGGATAGGAAAAAGCATGTCCTACGCACCAAGGTTATACCACAAGTTAAGGTTTTGTGGAGGAACCATGCTATTGAAGAAATGACCTAGGAGTTGAAATCAGAAATGAAAGCGAGGTATCCTCACCTTTTCGGAACACCAGGTACGTACGTCAATTTCAAGGACGAAATTTCATAAGGAGGAGAGGTTGTAAGACCTCAACTTATTCACAATTAAAATCGAATTTTCTCTAATTATTATTTTGAATAATAAGGTGTTAATTTGATATAATGCTTTGGTTATGGGTGAAATGTGCAAATTTTACAAAATAAGCAAGTGGTTATAAAATATTCATTGTTGTCGGGGAATATTCGTTTGGTCGTGGAATATTCTTGCTACCGGAGAATATTCATACGATGACGCAGTCATTTGTGGACCCCATAACGAAAAACGGTCGGATGAAGAAAACGACAAGTTTGAGTTTTTATAAATAATGGCGTAGTTGTTACCGTTAACACTGTTGGAATATCCGATAGTTAAAATACAGTAATACACGTGGGTGCACAGTAGCACACGGTATTGCATAGTATTGTTGAATTATTGATCCTTACGTAAGAAGACACTACTCAATAATTATTACAGTAATTACTGTTCAATATTTTATTTTATTGATTCAATAATTGCTATATTGATATTTTATATTATTGTTGTTTCAATAATTGTCATTGCACAGTATCTCCATTATCAGATCAATAATTCATATTATTTGAATAATATTGTTAGATAGCATTATTGGCAATGTCTAAGGAAGTTCTGTCAAAGGAGAGGTTTGGTCATCTAATTGCGCACCAGTAAGGAGAAATCCTTATAGGAAAGTCTCCTCTTTCTTAGGAACGACCTAGTTGTCATAATTGTGATTCTGTAATATTATTTACAAATAATTAATTATTAATTTATATGATAAGGAAATATTTATTTTTTTTATGTGGATATAAATGAAGGAATTAATGTTGGGGTGTTTTATCAGTATTTTGTCAAAATAGAGGTATTAAAAATCATCCGTATATAAATTTTGGGCATTTTCTGTTTGGAATTTGGAAAATCTTTCTTCTACAAAGTTCTAGAGAATTAAATTTCTTATAGAATAAACATAAGAATTGAATTTTTCTAATAAAAGGACGATTTATTATGAATTATTGAAGTTGCTGATTATTGTTTAAATTTAAAATATTTTGAAAATTTCTAAAATGGGTGGGCCCCACTTTTGGTTGGTGAGAAATATGCTAAAATTTTATTTCAAAAGTGGTGGGCGTGAATAGTAGCAGGTAAAGCCATCAAGTAGCAGGTTAGTCTGCTTTGGCGTTCTAAATATTTTCCTATAAATAGGATGCTTAGTTAGAATTAAAAATCACACCAGAAACAAGTTTTCTATCTATATATATATATATATATATATATATATATATATATTATATATATATATATATATATATATATATATATTTTATCAAGCGTATTTTTGTGAGTATTTAGATACTTTGAGTGTTGTTATTCAGAACAAGTTTCTTTCAGCCTTATACCTGATATTTCAGCCGGAAGTACTGTTCTTTTGAGGTAAGGGATGTTATTTACTTCGTAAATGATATTATTTTTTGCAATATCATTAGGCCAAAATATTGATATGAACTTTATTGTGGAATTTTTACCTTTTTGTGTCGATGTTACTATTCACGTATACGGTACTATTCACGAATACGGCACTATTCACAGAAAAATAAAATTTTCTCTTTTTTGTCTAAGATGTCTATTATGGTTACTATATTTGATTGTATCCATGTTTTGATCTTCATTCTTGAATTTTACTCCACTATGGTTTATTATGGAGCGTTTTTGAACTTGCATAAATTGTAGTACGAATCCCTAATATTTGTCATTTTGTCTCACTAGATTCGTTTTTTTAAGATATTTTTCGTCATCCTCAGTCCTAAATGATGATATTACTGAATATCTTTGGCCTGTAGTGCAAAGATGAATGATTAACTGATGAATATATTTTGCCCATAGTGCAAAGATGAACAGGTGTTTAGATGAACATGACCAACTGGTGATACAAATGAATATCTTTGGCCTGTAGTGCAAAGATGAATATTCAATTCAAGATGTATATTGATTGATGTTACAGGGATAAAATATTGATGATGGACTTTTAAATCTTAGAAGATAGTATAATTCATTCTCTACTTGACTCTTCTAATGGATTGTTGTTTCCGCTGCAGTTGTTGATCTAAAACTTGTTGTCTTTTATATTTTATCAGATTTTTCCATGTTGAAGACTAATGATAATTTGTTGTATATTATCTTAGTCAAAATATTTTTTACTGAGCTTATTGAGCTCACCCTTTTCCTTTTTGTTCCATTTTTCTCAGGAGGCGACAGTATAGCGGGAACTAGTCCGGGTGTGGAGTGATGTTTTCAATCAGTTGTGTTAGCAGTCCTCACTATTTTATAAAATTGTGTTTCAATAATTGTAATGAGGACTTATTTGAGTGTGGATATTGTCTAGAAGATAATATTTGTATTTAAACTCACTGTTTATGTGCTGTCGTATTTTGCACGATAATTATAGTAATGATGTTGTAGTTGTTTCTGTACCATGTATTTGGGGACTCAGAATAGGTGATGTATACCTATTTTGGGGGCGTCACAGTTGCTATTCAGTACAAATTTTCTTCAGCCTTACACATGATATTTCAACCGGAAGTACTGTTCTTTTGAGGTAAGGGGTGTTATTTTCTTCGTAAATGATATTATTTTCTTCAATATCATTATGTCAAAATATTGATATGAATTTTATTGTGAAATTTCTACCTTTTTGAGTCGGGGTTACTATTCACGTATACAACATTATTCACGTATACAACACTATTCACGAATAGGACACTATTAACAGAAAAATAAAATTTTCTCTTCTTTGTCCAAAATGTCTATTATGGTTATTATCTTTGATTGTATCCATGTTTTGATCTTCATTCTTGAATTTTACTCCACTATGGTTTATTACGGAGCATTTTTGAACTTGGACAAACTGTAGTACGAATCCCTAATATTTGTTCTTTTGTCTCACTGGATTCGTTTTCTTTAAGATATTTTTTATCATCCTCAGTCCTAAATGATGATAATACTAAATATCTTTGGCCCGTAGCGCAAAGATGAATGATTAACTGATGAATATCATTGGCCCGTAGTGCAAAGATGAACAGGTGTTGAGATGAACATGACCAACTAGTGATACAAATGAATATCTTTGGCATGTAGTGCAAAGATGAATATTTGACTCAAGATGTATATTGATTGATGTTACATGGATAAAATATTGATGATGAACTTTTAAATCTTTGAAGATAATAGAATTCATTCTCTACTTGACTCTTCTAATGGATTGTTGTTTCCGTTACAGTTGTTGATCTAAAACTTGTTGTCTATTATATTCTATTAGATTTTTCCCTGTTGAAGATTAATGATACTTTATTTTTTATTATCTTAGTCATAATATTCTTTACTGGGCTAGTTGAGCTCACCCTTTTCCTTTTTGTTCTATTTTTCTTCTCAGGAGGTGAGAATATAGCAGGAACTAGTCGGGGTATGGAGTGATGGTTCTAGAAAGTTGTTTTAGTAGTCCTCACTATTTTTGTAAAATAGTGTATCAATAATTGTAATGAGGACTCCTTTTAAGTTTGAATACTATCAATTAGACAATATTTGTATTTAAACTCACAGTATATGCGTTATCGTATTTTGCACGACAATTGTATTAATGAAGTTGTATTTGTTTCTGTACCATGTATTTGGCGACTCAGAATGGGTGATGTATACCTATTTTGGGGGCATCACACTCTCCCTAAACACTTCAGGTATGCATTTTTGGAGAATTCTAATACTTTACCTATTATTATTGAAGTTGTACTTAACGAATTATAGGAAAGTAAGTTGCTGAGGGTGCTTAGAGAGTACAAATCTGCAATAGGATGGACAATCGCTGATATCAAGCGGATAAACCCTTTGTTTTGTATGCACAATATACTCTTGGAAGAGGACTCAAAGCCGATAGTGGAACAGCAGAGAAGACTTAATCTTGAATTAGTTAAGTAGGGTGTTTGGCTTAATTCTATCAAATTGTAGATTTAAGTTAATATGGTATTAGTGCATCGAGATATGGCTAATTATACTTAAGTGTTCTTGATTAATAATCTGAGATATTAATTTAAACTGGAAAAAGGTGTGTGATAATTAGAGTAAAACATAAAGTGAAATTATAAGTCTAATTCTCCATTGTCTGCTTGAAATTACATTCAATAAATTGTGTTGATCTACTTTGATTATTAATTTATTATTATTTAATAATTATAATCATTCAATTGAATAGTTTAATAAAATTAAAATAATATAAAGCTGGTAATTGGTAGATTAAATTTCTTACCAGTCTCTGTGGGAACGATACTCTACTTACTATTATATTATATGTTAACCACGTACACTTGCGTGTAGAGCGTATAAAGAATTTACCCAACAGCAGCTATGTCGTATCTGCTGTTGACACCGGCCTAGCTGCACTGGTGTGCAGAAAGAAACTACGCAAACTGTTTTTTTCGGCTCTGTTCAAACTCAAACTCACGAATTTCACTATTTAAGCAGCAAACTGAACACACCCAAATCGCATAACTTTATATAGACGTTACCCAGCATGTATACATCGATTTAAAGCATCAAAACAACGACAATCTAATTAAATCCTTTAAATTCCATATTTTTACAAAACCTTCATTTTTAGACATCCTTAGCAAAAATAATCATTGAAAATTCATTACTACACCAAATTAGTCCATTCAAACTGTATTCTTTTGGTTTCTTCATGAATTAACACATTCAAGAATTAATTTACAATTTAATTCACGAATCAAACATCAATTTTGGACTCCAACAAGCCATATTCGTACATATGCTCACTGTAAACTAAATTATTATTTTTTTCTTTTTGAACGTGATTTCATGATTAATATACAAAAATTCGTGTCTAGATGTTAGTTATCACATTACAATTACATATAAACATAGTCCATCAATTTATACATCAAAAGTTGCATTATAGAGAGTTTGGAAAACCAATTTTGTATTGCCGTTTAATTCTACATATTATAATCATCTAAATAACATAACAACTTCTATTCTCACAAATTATCAACCAAAAACTCAATTATAGAGAACTTTTTAAACAACAAAAACCATAACTTTAAACTAAAAAATACCTTTGATTATTAGTACGGATGATAGAGACACCTATTTGATTCTCCAAATCCTCTTCTTCAACCTCACAACCTCTCAATTTCTCTCCAAGTTCCCTCTCGAAACTTTGTTGTCTCTCAACTACACCAGTTTAGAAAACTAAACGTAAAAGATATAAGCTGATATAAAATGTATACATATAATAATATACGTAATATAAAACTGACAAACACAATATCTTTGTTTATTACAATGTCAGTTATGTTTTTTTTTTAAATTCAAAAGCCACTAAAGCTTGTTTAGCAAAACAGAATTATCATAAAGACTTAAAAGCCTTAAGTCTTGTTTGGTAAAACTACATTAAACATCTTTTAATTTATTTTGATAAATCACGTACTATATAGTTTAGTGGTCACACTTTATCTAGTTAAATTATAATATTCAAATTTAATTAAAGTTAACATCAACTTATTAAATCATATAGCCACATAAATCAAATTGCTTCATACATCAAATAATTATAAAATTACAATTCAATATAAATTATAATTTTATCTAACAAATTAATAATTCTCTAATTTAATTAGTAAATTAAATTAGAATATTGCCATTATGTAATATGATGATAAATTAACAATCCATTTAATTTAATCAACTCATTAAATTAAAATTCTAAATCACAAAATTACCAAACATCAATTTAATTAATAAATTACACTAACTTAAATTAGTCCACCACCACAATTCATGAATTATTTATTTAACTAATAAATAATCAAATTAATCAAATTTTATTTAACAATAAATACATCAACTAAAATATTTATTTAATTCAATAAATATTTTAAATTACATATAAAAATTTTGGATCATTACATTACCCATGAGACAAGATTCATAAGTTGGATATGATTCATAATTCGATAGCTCTAAGAGCCCATCTTTATGCAACATGGATAATCTTGTTTTATTGATATGACCGAGTCTACAGTGCCACATAAAGGTATAATTAACATCATCTCTTTTCCTTTTATTAGTTTGTTCAATTTGAAGTATATTTTCTTGCAAGTCAAGTATGTAAAGTCTATTTTGTAAATTACCAATACCATATAAAACATTATTACTTTAAATAGAACAAATGTTCTTCTTTATTATAATATCAAAACCATCCATATCCAATACAGAAATTGAAATAATATTTCTAATAAGTGTTGGAATAAAATAACAAATATTTAAACTAATGGACTTTTCCATAAGCGGTGATAAACAATAAGTCCCTACAGTTAATACTGTGAAACCCCAGATTTTATGAATAAAGGTTTAATTTTTTTGAAATATTTTTTTAAATAGTATGGTGTGAATTTGAGATAATGTTATAGTTGTGGGTAGTATTTATAAATTTTGTAAAGTATGCAAATTGTTGTACTATATTCGATTGGTCGGGGAATATTATTTTTGTCGGGGAATATTCGTACGACGACACAATTATTGGTGGACCCCACAACAGAATTATTGTCAGATTGAGAAAACGACAAAAATATTTTATTAAAAATAACGACGGAAGTTTTACCGTTGATACTGTTGAACTAATCGGTAGTAAAAGTACAGTAATACGTGTGGTTGCATAGTAGCGCACGGTATTGATTAGTAATGCTTATGTGAGAAGTCACTTAGTTTGATTCAATTATTGTCAATTAATAGTATGAATTATTTAGCGATAATGAAGTTTTGTTTTATTCGTATTATTAACGTAATAAAACAGAAATATCTTTTTATATAAAATATAATACTTTATTAAAGTTATTCAATAAATAGAATATATTATATTTTATTTAAATTTTTTTTAAATATGGACCGTCAGATTAAAGTAAATCAATCTGGACCGTTCATGGATTAGTTACTATGCATTCCATTTTCCTATAAATAGAAGCTCATTCCTTCATTATTTTCTTACGATTTCACTGAACTTTAGAGAGAGAAAATTATAGAGAGAGGAAGAAAATGTTCTGCTACTTCACTACTCCTATATCAAGTACTCTTCCTTTCAAGGTAAGGGATATTATTTGTTGTACCCGTAAGGGGTATTATTTTTTTGTATTCATGAAGAGAACTTCTGTTATTCCATTATTTATTATTCTGTTGGAATAACCTGTATACGCGGTCTACCCTATACTTGGTGACATTCTTCTATTATTCTGTTGGAACATCTGTCTGTGTGTTTTACACCGAACCTGGTTCCGTCTTTATTATTATTCTGTTGGAACATCCTGTCTGTGTGTTTTACACCGGACCTGGTTCCGTCTTTATTATTATTCTGTTGGAATATCCTGTCTGTGTGTTTTACACCGGACCTGGTTCCGTCTTTATTATTATTCTGTTGGAATATTCTGTCTGTGTGTTTTACGCCAGACCTGGTTCTATTATTTATTATTCTGTTGGAATAACCTGTCTGTGCGGTCTATCGCATGCATGGTGATTTCTTTTATTATTCCATTCTTTATTATACTCAGTTGGTTAAAACTTTGACTTCTATACTCCATGAAATTAGTGGAATATCCTTAATATTTACGCTTCATCCAGTATCTTTTCATGTAAATATTCTTCTGAGCATTCTTGAATTTTACTCTACAAAGCAGTATCATGTTGACAATTTGGATGTTATCAGTTCCTGGATAAATTAATTCTTGAACTTGTTTTATTGAATTCTTATATCATTGTCATCATCCTCATGTTTATATTTTGTTGTAAGTCATCTATGGCCTTGTAGTGCATAGATGGACTTGGTATGATTATGACTAGGGATTAATCGGTGTAATCATGACCGTAATATTACAAATGATGTGGAAAAAGTCCTCATTGGCCCGTAGTGCATTGATGGACAGTTTTTGGTATGATTATGGCTATGGATTCTCTTCGGCCGTAGTGCAGAGATGAATTGTTTTATGGCATGATCAGGACCGTTGATGAAAACATGATTATCTTTAGCCGTAGTGCATGGATAATTCGTGGTCGTGATACTAAAGAATATCCTTGGCCGTAGTGTAGGGGTGATTCGATGATGTGGATTATTTATTAAGCCGAGTTCAGCGATAAAAATCATGAAAAAACCTTTTAAATCATAAAAAAATAGAGATTTTATTCTCTACTTGACTCTTTTAATGGATTGTTGGTTCCGCTGCAGCTAAACTTGATGTCTATTGTATTTTATCAGTTTAATATTGTTGAAGACTAATGATAATTTATTCATTATCTTAGTCATAATATTTCTTACTGGCTAGATGAGCTCACCCTTTCTTTCACTGTTCTCTTCAGGAAATGAGAACGTAGCTGGGACTAGTCGGGGAACAGAGTGATGGTCCTAGATGATAGCATTAGTAGTCCTCACTATTCTATGTAATAGTGTGTTAATAATTGTAATGCGGATTCCTTTTGAGTATGGATACTCTCTAGAAGATAAATATTGTATTCAAACTCACAGTTTATGTCTGTCATATTGTACACGACCGTTGTATTATTAAGTTGTATTTGAATTCTGTACCATGTATCTGGCGACTCAAGATGGGTGATGTATACCTATTTTGGGGGCGCCACAGTTGGTATCAGAGCTTAGGATATGATCCCTGGCTGAGATGTGAGGCAAGAACTAGGGAAGAGAGATGGGGGAATTCTTTCGCTAGTATGACCTACCTAAGTTTATTTGGTATTTAATTGGTCGGTCAGAGTATAGAGATAATATGTGATATGCTAATTAACCCTTGTCTTGTTGCAGTATTTGAAAATGACATCTGAAAATGTTGAGATAAGCAATGGAGCACAAGAGACCGTTGAGTCTCCACAGATCAATAATCAGTACAATGTGCAACAGGATGGCGATAATCCTCCTGTAAACAACAACACTGATCAATTGACGAACGATGGTACGTTTAAGAGCTTTTTAGAATTCATGCAACATCAGGCGAAGGCGGCTCCTGTTCATAATGCAGGAGGAAACAATGGCAACCCACGGTTGGTCACCGCTAAGCAATTCAAGGAGCTAGGACCACCGGAGTTTTTGGGAATTTCAGAACCACTTAAGGCGGAGACGTGGTTAAAGCAATCACCAAGATATTTTGATGTCTTAGGATGCTTCGAGGAGCAAAAGGTTCCCTTTGCCACCTTTATGTTGCGTGAAGAGGCATATCACTGGTGGGAATCTGTAAAACATACCCAGTCTTACGCACTCAAGATGTCTTGGGAGAAATTCCAGGAGCTGTTCAACGACAAGTACTTTCCTGAAAGCATTCGTCACATGAAGGAGGTAGAATTTATCAAGTTAGAGCAAAACAACATGACCGTGTCGCAGTACGAAGCCAAGTTTGCCGAGTTGTCCCGATTTGCATCCCACTTGGTAGATAATGAAGAAAGAATGACGCGGATGTTTTTAAGAGGTTTGAAGCCGGAGATACGTCAATATCTGATTTTTCATAAACTGTGTTTGTATTCAGATGTTGTAAATAGGGCTCAGTTAGTAGAGCACGATAACGAGTCAATGCAACTAAAAGAGAGCAATCGACAAAATGATAATACTAATGATAACAGTCATCAAAGCGGTGACAATAAGTATGGAGGGAATCAACATGCCAGAAATGGTAACCACTTCGGTGGTAATCATGGCTAAAATAATAAGAATGGACATTTCAAGAAGAGAAGGTTCAACAATGACGTGAAGACGTCGGTACCAGCACCCGTTTCAAAGGAAGAAGAACGACCACCGGTCGTATGTTTCAAATGCGGACAGGAGGGACACATCCGTCCAAACTGTACGCAGCAATCCAAAGTGTGTTTTAATTGTGGAAGAGAAGGTCACCTAGCTCGATTTTGTCGTATGGTGAAGTCAAGTCCAGCTGGGATAGTGATGCCAAAGGATGTCCCAGACAAGCCAAAGCCGGTAGTTTAAAAGAGAGCCTTTTTTCATGATAAGGAACCTGAATAAAATTATCACGGGTATGTTAGTCATAAACTCTTGCGAAGTCTATACCGTGTTAGATTCCGGTTCTACTCACTCTTTTATTTCACCTAGTTGTGTTCAATGTTTGAACTTAACTCCGGAGAAGTTAGACTTTGATATATCTATTTAAACTCAGTTGAGAGAAACCTTCGTTACCTCCACTATTTATAAATCTTGTTCAAATCAACACTTTCACGTTACCTGTTGATCTTATCTCTTGAAAATACTTGCTTTGATGTGATTTTTGAAAACAATTGGTTAATTACTCATCATGCTTTTCGTAAGGTTGTTAGCTTTTATACTCCTAACCAACCTGTTATGCGAATTCAAAGTAACCAAACCACTAAAGTCAATCATTGTCATATCAAGTTATAAGTAAAGAGCCCCAATTCTTTCGTTGTTAACTTCCTTGTGTGGGATGCACCGAAGCCAGACTTTCCGTAGGAGACATTGTGAATGACGATGGCAAGTTGATAGGTATCAATGTGACGTGTTATCCAAGTCTTGGATGAGAGTCACAGTTTTGAATGATAATTCTATTGTTAATAAAGTTCCTGACGTATTCTTGAAGACTTCTTGCCTATCCCAGAGCGTGAAATTGAATTTTGTATTGACCCCAGTACAAAACCTATTTCTAAAACCCTCAAATATTTCTTCAACTAAAACGAACGTATTATGCGCCAAAGACGTTGGCTCGAGTTGCTGAAGATTACGATCGTACCATTCAATATCATCGTGGAAGTGCGAACGTGGTAGCAGACGCGTTGAGTAGAAGATCGTATGCGAGTGAGATGTTGTTAACACAAAGACCCATTTCGTATAAACTTACAAATGATGAAGATAGAGTTAAAGACTCTAGGGACCCACGTGAAGATAATGAATATACGATTAGAATCGACTTTAATCGATAAAGATAAAGTCGATCAAGCTACATATTCAAAGCTGATGAAATGTGAAAAAGAAAGTTCAAGAGGGCGTTATTCTAGAAGCAAGAATCGACGAAGAGAGGAAATCTCAACCCTCGATTTAATTGACCATTTGAAATCCTCGATCGAGTAGGAACTGTGGCTTATAAACTCGTTTTTACCGCAAAAGTATGTCGCGTGTTCATAACATTTTTAACGTATTGATGTTACGTAAATATGTGGACGACCCGAACCACATTATGATTTAAGAACCGGACGAGATAACATATAATTTAACGTATGAAGATGTACCTGTTAAAATCTTGGAATGTATTCAACACTAAAGGTTATAACTCAAGAGTTAGAATCTGACGAAGTGTCCTCATTGTTCGGCATACCAGGTACGTACGTAAATTTCGAGGGCGAAATTTCATAAGGAGGGGAGATTGTGAAACCCCAGATTTTATGAATAAAGTTTAATTTTTTTCAAAATATATTTTTTAATTATTATGGTGTGAATTTGAGATAATGTATATAGTTGTAGGTAGTATTTATAAATTTTGTAAAGTATGAACGGTTGTTGTATTATATTCGATTGGTCAG